>ML272491.1:6070-70841 GCA_005239495.1 Nicotiana undulata | reverse complement strand
ACCCCCCCCCCCCCTTCTTTTTCTTATGATAGGTACGCCTCTTATATTTTATTTTAGTAATTTCCTATTAGTATAGCTTTGAAAAATGGGTTAGACTGCTTAGTGACTTCCACATGAAAATCAAGTCTTGTCTCAGTAACTTCTTGCTCTGTATTTTCTACATTTTGTCAATGCATCAAACTGTGTATTTAAGTAGCAGGAAGATGGTGCTTCCTCTTTACGTTGAAAACTTGAAACAGTGCTTTATTCTGCTTTTATATGCAGTTTCTGAGGTATACTGTGGTCATTATTCATGTAGCAGGTTTTCAGACAGTTGCTATTTTCATGCAGACTGGTGTTACTCAGAAGTCGGTTGCTGCAGCTGATAGGATAGACAACACTGTGGAGGATTCTCCTTATAAGGTATGTATCTGAAAGACTGAAACAACACAAAGGATTTGACCTTTAAACCTGCCCGTCAGAACTGGAAGTGGCACACTTATGCCATGTGTTGTCCTTGTACTTGGAATGCCTCTCGTCCTTTCCTTGTGATAAATATGAATCTCCTATTTGTTTCATGCTATTAGTAAGTTTCTTATCAGTTTCAGTTAGTTTGATCTCTCTGATTTAGCAGGACTACTTAAGAGTTGAAAAAATGGCTATTACTGTATATTAAGAGTTTACTTTTCATTAGCTTGAGCACTTGTGTATTGTAGTTAGGTGTTTGAAAATATAATGTAGGAAAGCCAGTTTTTTTGTATGTTAGCTTAAATTTTGAGAAAGGAATGAACTTAACTTTTGAAGGGTAAGTAAGTCCTTTATTGCGGTTACAGTTTCCTTTTTTTTTGCGGTACTTTGGTGAAACAAGAAACAATGTTTTGTCTAGATGATTTCTGACTGTATTATGAAAATGATGTGTACGACAGCAAATTGTTTTAATATCAAATGCTTACCTTGACCCCCACCCCACCCCACTCAACAAAAGGGTAATAGATACTGAAGAAAGCCTATGTTCTAGGAAACTGGGATACACATTTTGATGACCTAACGATTAGGATAGGAACAATAGCTATGAGAGTTGAGACTATTGTACCAATAATTTCTTCTGTGTGCTGCATTTTTATGTATCTTGTATATGAGACTCGCATAGACAGAAAGCAATGTTCCAGCTGCTCTATGCTACTTTACAACACATGAATCTCAAGTGGCTCAACTATATATTCCTGTGAGGTTATAGATTATGATGTCTGCTTTCAATATTCGTAAGGTGTTGATGTATGAAAGTTCCCTAACGGTTAGACTAGATGCAAAGCTTCTCATTTGAATCCTGTGGGATTGTGAGGACATTACTTTTGGATTGCTTTACTTTCTTTGTTGGCCTTTGCCTCAACTCGTTGACAGGTCATATTTGTGAACTGCAGAATTTTTTTGTTTAATTTGGCTTCCACAAACGAGTTCTTCGAAATTTGACCATTTTGTATTTTCTATCTGATTAATGTTGTTTCAGATTTTCAAGTCTGTTCCATTCCTGTTGTTTCCTTTCCCTTTCAATAACAAGTTTTTATACACATTGCAGATTTTTGTTGGTGGAATTTCAAGAACTATTTCTTCGGAGATGGTAAGGCCAAATAATGTCTCAAAACCTTTCCTTAATTAAAAAGAAAGAACAATGGAATATCGGGCTTTCCAGTGAATTTGATCTTATCTGATGCTATTTCAGCTTATGGAGATTGCTAAAGCTTTTGGACCTTTGAAAGCCTACCATTTCAGGATGAATTCAGATATCAATGAACCTTGTGCATTTCTTGAGGTACTCTCGGCTTATTGGATACATCATTCTCATATTAAATTTAGTGTCCTTTTCTTTTCTGAAATATTCTTTCCTTATGGCAAAGGTAGCTTTTACGCAACAAGCGGAGTCTTAATTCTGGCTAAGATTATTTTTCGTTGGAGTGAATTATTGGATGTGTCGAGTGGTAGAAAAAAGAGCAAATTATCATCTTAATAGAAGTTAGATCTTATTCCTCTCCGACAATCTTCTTTGGGTGGAAGAGTGAATGAACAAAAAGTAGTTCTTTTTACATGTTAAAAAAGTTGGTGGTCCTTTCTGCTTGCTTTGCTTTCTATCTTGCCAAACAAAATGACTTACCACTGTTAGCATGTAAAGGCATGCTATCTCCTTTGAAGTCCTTTTTTTTATTTATTTTTCTCTTATAATTCTGCTACTTTGTTTCTCTAAAGGTAGCACGAGTAAGTGAATATTTTGACAGACAAGGCAAAACTCTTGCCAGCTGCCGTACAGTTGCTTTAGAACAACCAATACTGATTCAGATCCAGGTTTAGGCTTACTGATCAATTCGATCAATGTGTGCCAAATATATCATCCTTTGCACAGCCAATAAAAAAAAGTATCATCCCTTACACGAAAATAATCAAAAAGAGTAGAGGAGCTTTTAACTATTCATATCAAATTTTCTAGCCATCAGATCTCTTTATTTACTTTCCTTCCCAATAATCTGCAGGGGACACTGCAGAGTACTTTGCACGCTCTCTTTGTCCCTTTCGAGATTTGAGAATGAATGACCCTAGATCTCTAGCTTTACAATTTTACAAGAGACGTTTAATGCTTTGGAGAATAGTGCTGCTTGTGTCAATGAGTGGGAAGAAATGATTTCCAATGAGCAAAGAATTCTTTTAGTGCCAAAAGTGACTAGCCATACTTGATGCACCGCACAAACTTCTTATATGCTTGACCTCATTTTCATTGCATGTAGAGTATTCCTTTTATAGTATTTTATGACCATGCTTTAAATTGTGGATTGCTAGTGCTTAAATTTTTTGGCTTGTTGCATCTTGAGCCTCTCCGTCCCTTTGTATTTCTCCTTTTGACTCAAGTGCTGTGAACTCTCAAGTCTTGTCCAAGTTCAACTCTTGCGTCTTTTATTGATCTTAAAGTAATTATTTCAACCATTTCAGTATGTTGACCATTCAGTTACTCTTAAAGCTTGTGCTGGTCTTAATGGTATGAAGTTGGGTGGAAAAGTGTTAACTGTTGTTCAAGCTGTCCCAGATACTGTTTTACTGGTACTCTCTCAAGTCCTCTTATCCAGAAATTTTGGCTTTAGGTACAATTTTTAATCTATTCTTGGCAATACAAATTTGACCAAAAGATACACATAATACTCAGGACAAAGATGAAAATACACCTATATACCGGATTCCCCAGCATGCAAAGCCACTTCTGGAGAAGCCCACGGAAGTTCTGAAGCTGAAAAATCTGGTACGTCTGTTTTTTAATCTTGGTGTAGTTTGAATTTTATTTTCCATAAGAAAAGAAAATACTCTGTTTGCCAGTAAAAGTGTTGATACTATTAGAAATTGTAGAGAATTTCTAGTGCTAGAGAAACTAAAATTTTACAACATTGTAATGGAGACGGGCTTAAATGGAGCTACATGTAAAATGAGTCAGGTGGCCAACTCCAATTTGCTCGTTATTGAGACGTGGTTTTGTTTCCATATATTAATTATATTTCTTAGATGTGGCAAATCCACTTATCAGGGGGTTACTAGATTTTTTCCTCTAATTGTCTTGTCCTGTCCAGGTGGATGCAAATGTACTCATTTTTTTGTCTGAAGCAGAAGTTGAAGAGTTATTGGAAGACATCAGATTGGAGTGTGCCAGGTCATTTATGGAAAGTCATTTTTTCTTAACGTCATTGCTTTTATTTCTCCTTGGCAATTCATCACTGATCTGGAAAATGTTCTTCTGATGCTGTAGGTTTGGCACTGTTAAATCAATTAATGTTGTAAAGCAAAGTCAATGTTCTCTCACGTCTGATCCTGCGGCTATGGACGCTAGTCCTACTTTGAATGAGGACAATATGGAGTTTGCTAAAGAGTGTGACCAAATTGATCCATTCCCTAAGAGTTCTGATCACGAGTTGGAAGTTGGTGGGTCACATCTCCCCAACAGCAATGAAGAACCCATGGAAACCAATAGCGCTGAGGAAGCTGAAAGATGCACTGATGGTAAGACTCAGATGTCAGAACCTTTAAAAGGTGACTCCGAAGAGGAGGCTGGAGATGTCGATGATGCTTTTGCTGGTGGCAGTCCTAATAATGGACCTTATGAGGAGCTAATAAAAGACGACACTTCTGACCCTCTACCCAATGATGGAAATGTGTCCGATCGAGGGACAAGCTGCCAAGAAAATTCCGAGGTTACTCCTGGAGTCTCTCCAAATGAAAAGAGTACTACTATAGTTTTGGAAAGGAAAGATGATAATTCTAATTCTAGTCCAGTTGAACATCTTGAGATAAATGATCAATCACCAGTTAAGGAGGCAATGAAATCAGAGGAAGGCGATGGAAATGTAGATGGAGCTTTTGAACCAGAATTCTCGTCGAAAGAAGAGTTGGATGCTCCAGAGGAACTTGAGGAAAAGAAAGATATTTCTGTTAATGATGTGTTTGAGCCTGGCTGTGTACTTGTGGAGTTTAGAAGAGCAGAAGCTGCGTGCGTGGCTGCTCATTGTTTACATGGACGACTGTTTGATGACCGGATAGTGACTGTGGAGTACGTTCCCCTTGATCTCTATCATACAAAGTTTAGTAAACAAAACTAACTCCTTTTGGTCAATTCAGTGCCTGATTTCCTGCATATCTCACCAAACACAAACAGCGTTAACATAGGTTGTTGATGCTCTTCACTTAACCATCAGACTCTTACCTGATTGTTCGCAGTTTTTACCATATTGAGATGCCTTAGTTAGCCTTTTGCTAGTGAGAATTGTAGCAAATTTTCCGTATACCAGACTTGGTGCAGAATACATGGTTTCTCCCAGATGTAGAACGGGAGTGCAGGACTCGTCCAAGAAATGAGCCATTGTAATACGTTAAATTGTCATTAAAGTTACAGCTTTATTTCTATGGTTGCAACATGTTACCCACCATTTTGAATAGTGAAACACACAGTCCTTTGTCTTCTTGAAATCTTGGAAATTATATGCCTTATGATTAGGGTTCGGCGATACTTTATGTTCTTGATGATGTTGGTCAGTGACTTGGCCACGTTATAATAGTTTAAGGGGTTTGGTAGAGATAAGAACGTTAAATTCTGGTATAAAATTCGGTTATCTTCTTTTATCAATCTTGTATTTTCGTACTGCTAATATTTTTTTTTTGCAGTATTACACTCTGCGTTATTTATGCATTAATTTAATGGTATAAAAAATATTTATTCAATTATGTTACTTATTATGTAATTAGAGAAAAGTCTCTTGAGAAGAAATAACGTGAAAATAGCACGGGCTAAGCCAATTTTTGGATTGGTAATTGAAAAACAGACATCGTTTGCGAAATCATTGAAAAATAACCACTATTTTGCTGCAATACGGAAAGTTCCAAAATAGTATACTGGAGATTGGTGCACCTTTGTATGAATTTCCAGCATAATATGCTGGAACTCCATCACACGAAAAGTTCCAGTATATACTGGAGATTGGAGCTTCTGTATATGAACTTCCAGTATATTATGTTGGAAGTTCACATGTAAAAAATTCGAACTTCAATATATTATGCTGGAATATTTTCCGGATTTCGAACAATATTTTCGTTGAGATTTATTTTTACGTAAAAAATGGCTAAATTTAGATTATTTTTGAAATTGTGGCTTTTTCAATACTACTCATAAATCTGACTATTTTTTAAATTTCACCTAAAAATAATTGGTAATCCTCTAAAGATAGTAACTAACTTGCTATCAAGTTAAAATTAATTGATAGTGTTAAGTAAATATTTACCGTCAATGTATATAACTTAAATTCATTAACAAAATGTAAACCTGTTAGAAATAGAATTGTTGGAGTAGCGGTCTATTTACTACTACTTAAATCCATTACCAAAAATGTAAACCTGTTAGAAATAGGATTCCTGGACTAGCAATCTATTTACTTCCCCACACCTATAAATCCGCCGTGCACATTAGGGCTTGTATTGAATTTTGTTCGTAGAAAATTTCCAAAGGCACAAGTTTAAAGTTTGGAACCTCTCAAACTCTAGTCCTACTGAAGCTTTTCCGTGGATACATAAGTGGTTCGCATTGCTCTTCAGTCTACTTCGCGAGCCTTCACTGCCCCGTTCTGTAACTTCCCTTCTTTCGTCCGTCCACGAGGCTGTAAAAAGAGAGAAAGGGGCGGCTATCTAGCGGGAGTCGTCAGTCGAACAAACAAAGACTATAGTTCGCGATCAAGTCGTTCGCTTCTATAGTGGTTCGGAATTCCATTTTGATCTGTAAGTTCTTCAATTGATCCATCAAGGATAGGAGGGAGCAGGGGTATAAGTAGGGGCTTCTTGAATGGGATGGCTTGCCTCCTCCGTGCCGAGATTCAGTCGCACCATATCTGGTTCTTGGTAATGCCATATGTCCTTTTGCACCAAAAAAGTCTTTTCAATTCCATTTGACTCGGGGCGTCAGGGACCCTCCAACAGAAACCTCGTCTTTTTTGTCGTCGATAAGTTCTCCCTCAGTGCCCTACTATTCATAAGAAATACTGATTGTTGAGAGACTGATTTATGAAAGCCCGGTGAGACTTTCTTAAAGTTAGCTCCTAAGCAGCTTTTGCTGTAAAAGATCTAGACTTCTAAAAAGAAAAGCTGCAATTATGGTCCATTTAAGTATTGACTTTTAAATTTCGTAAAAGACTGGTCATTCTAAAATAGCCATCATTTGTCACCGGAGTTCAGTGCATCTGTGTATGAACTTCCAGCATATTATGCCGGAACTCCAACATGCGGACAGTTCTAGCATAATATACTAGAGATTCGAACATTTGTATATGAACTTCCAGCATATTATGTTGGACCAGTATACTTTGCTGTATAATATACTTGAACTGTATATTATACTGGAATTTCTAGTATATTATGCCGGAGTATTTTCCGGATTCTAAGCAGTGTTTTCGTTCAGATTTATATTTAAATGAAAAATGGCTAAATTTTGATTACTTTTGAAACTGTGGCTATTTTTGAATGACCACTTGTAAATTTTGCTACTTCAAAACTTCTCCCTTAAATTTCTTAAGACAAATATAGAATTTGAACCAAATTTACCGGATTCCGCCGGAGCCGAAACTAACACACCAGCTCCTCCCCAAGTTATTTATGCCAACACTTGCTTCAACTTTCATCATCCAAAACATGTACAGTTTTGCAATTGTACAATTTGATGCTGTTAACGTTAGTTGATAGCTTTTATTTGCCATATTTAAGAGGAGGCAAAGATCTTTCTGTGAAACAACTAGAAATTCCAAATAAGGAAAGTTATTACTCACTTCGGTTTAAAATAAGTGATTTTTTAGTTTTTTTTTTGGTCCAAAATAAGTGATTTTTAAATTTTGAGGATGAATTAATTATTTTTTCCCTACATTGCCCTTGGAGTAAATAGTGTTGGAATATGTGTTAGGAGTATTTATGTGAGATAGTAAATGTTAATATAATCAATTTCATTGCTAATTAGTGCTAAAAGGTGAATTTCTTAATATGTCTGAAAACAAGCAAAAAATCACTTATTCTGGACCGGAGGGAGTAATATTTTGACTCAACAGAGAAAACACGAAAATAGACGAGTAAACATATTCAATATTGAATATTCAAAAAGATAAATCTGAATCATACTAAAGAAACATATTCAATACAATGTAGTTTGTTATTCATAATCGTTACAATACCTTGTGTCTTATCTTGCTAGTGAATATGTTGGAAATAATTTAATTTCAATAGGAGTATCATAATAGGTTTGGGAATTAGGATTTTGAATTTAATTACTTATTGGTTTGTAACTGTTTTCATAATTCCAAGGCCAAGGAAAAATTTAATGCTTTATTATTTTTAAAATTAATATATAAATATATTTTTCACATGTAAATTTATTCGGTACGGTATTTCCTAATTATTGGTACAATTATCTATTTATATAAAAACTTACGGTTTTATTAAAGAAACCTAAAAATCGATTCGGTACAGTTTGGTTGATTTAGTCGGTTTTTAAATATTCACTGACACCCTCCCCTGGTGTTATATTGGTCATTACCAAATTACTGCCCCGAATCCAAAATAGTTCGAACTTATAAAAGTGAAACTCCTAGACAGTGGCCGGTGGCGGAGCCATCTTACGCTAAGGGGTGTTCCCTTCGCCAAAAAATTGCCTGTTTAGCTTGGTGGAAAAATTATTGTTATGTACACCTACGATATGTTGACTCCCATTATTTTCTTTATATGTTTACTTTTTTATATTTTGACATCTCTTAGTAAAATCATGACAATGACATGAAGTTCAAACTTACAAGTGAAATATATTATTATCTCAATTTATGTGACGTAATTTGAAAACTTTTTTGTAGTTTCAGAAACAAATGAAAATATTTGAAGCTTATGGTCATATTATATAACTTACGGAAAAAGGTCATATATGCTAGTGAACTATGCGAATTAGGACAGATATGCCCGTCGTTAATAGTTTGGCACAAATATGTCCAATCCGTCCAATACTTGCTCATTCATGCCCTTAGTTTAACGGAACCGTTATTTTGTCTTTCGTAAATAACCAATAACCGTACCCAACCAAAATCTGCTAACCCAAACAGTTAGGACGCGATCCACCCTTATTTCAAAGATATTTTTGGATATATTATTTTTGTTTAATTGAGAAATTGTGTGATAATCATATTTATTTATTTGCGTAATTTGATAATCGATTTTTTTTGTTATACATCATTTCGGCAAGTAATCCTACTAAAAGTAGTAATTGATATTTATCTATTATTTTAATAATATAATATTCGAATTAGTTTGTGCTTTCTTCAACCATTGTACCATCTATTTTTATTTTTCTTAGTGGTGCTTTTTATGAAATAATATTTGTTATTAAATAATTAAGTAATAGAAAGGATAAGAAGCACCACTGTTTTTACAGTGGTGTTTGTTATGAAATAATATTTGTCATGAAATAATTAATTACTAAAAATGAAAAAGAAGCACCACTGTTTTAACAATTTATTACTTATTTCTTAACAAGCTTGTACTGTAAAAAAATAATCCAATAAACTAACAATCAATCATATAATATTCACTTATCTAAAAAAACGGATCCATCAGGTTAAATTATAGTGAACATGGAGTTATTCGTATTTGTATTGGTGAAAAACACAAATAGATTGTGAGAAAAATAAAAATAGATGGTAAAATGATTAAAGAAAGCACAAACTAATTCGAATATTATATTATTAAAATAATAAATAAATATCAATTATTACTTTTAGTAGGATTACTTCCCTAAATGATGTATAACAAAAAAAATTAATTATCAAATTACTCAAATAAATAATTATGATTATCACATAATTCCTCAATCAAACAAAAAAAAAAATCAATAAATATCTTTGAAATAAGGGTGGGTCGGGTCTTAACGAATCGGGTCAGTAAATTTTTGTTGGGTCCGGTTATTAATTATTTAAGAAAGAAAAAATAGTGGTTCCGTTAAACTAAGGCATGGACGAGCAAGTATTGGACGGATTGTGCATATATGTGTCAAACTATTAACGACGGACATATCTTTCCTAATTCGCATAGTTCACTGACATATATAACCCTTTTCCGTATAACTTATATAGCTACTAGACTTTTGTTATTTTAAATATATTACGACATTTATGTTACTGTAATAATTTATCATTAAGAGTGAAATAGAATCTAAGTTAAATTTATTTCGAATTATAGAAATATTAATAAAAAATAGTGTCACATAAATAGAAATACGATATAATAGTGCCAAACAAGAAGGACTTTAAGAAAAAGGAGACAAGGGAGGAATTTCCAAATTAGCAACATTACAATATAACACTATGCACCCGCACCGCATGCAATAAACTCCCAATTCTACCATAGGCAAAATTAAAAGGCCAAGAAACAAAACCATACCCACAATCCATTCCGTTATCCACTCTTCCATCAAAAACAAGATTTTTGAAGCAAAAAAGATTAAAACTTTAAGGAATTGGAACCAAAAATGGCAACAATGATGGCAGGTATAAGCCTCAGAGGACCAGTGGTGAGTAGTCACAGGACATTTTCAGTGACAAAAAGGGCTTCTTTACCAAAGTTGAAACTGAGTTCAGACTTGAGTTTTGCAACTTCCCAATTGAGTGGTCTCAAGATTTCAAGCACCCATTTGAGCTTTTCATCAGCTCCACTTTCTGTTCCATTCAAGCCTTCTCTTCAACCTGTTGCTCGTAATTTCTCTGCCCCTTTGTTGTCTTCTTTGTGTGTGTGTGCGCGCTATGTTTCTTTTTTGGTCTTATGCTGAGTATAGAAAGTGTTCTTGTGTTGTTTGAAACTATGTTGCTCGGACTCTCCCAAAATATCGATGGGTGTGTGTCGGAACCTCCAAAAATAGTGTATTTTTTAAGGATTCGACACGGGTCTGTTTTGTGGAGTCCGCGCAACATAGGTTTGAAATTTGAATTTGGGGGTGGGGGTTGTTAATGAAGTAACTTGATTATGAGAATCTGAATTTTTACTCCCTTTGTTTGAATTTATATTGCATTTTTTGATTGAGCACGGAATTTAAGAAAACATAAGATATTTGGAATCTTGTGGTCTTAAACAGGTCAGGACATTTCTTTGGCTTTAAAAGCATGTCATAAAATGAAAAATTTGAAGTTAAATTGTTGGCTATATTAAAAATACGCCATTCTTTTTGGAACAGACTAAACTGGAAAGCCTTGACACATAAAATGGAATACATGGAGTATGTACTTAACTAAATATGCTCATGAAATTTTATCTAAATGGTGGTGTAGTTCTAGTGCAATTGTAGAGTTGCTCCTTTGGTGACCGGTAGATTACATGTTTGAGGTGTGAAAATCTATGTTGCGCGGACTCTCCCAAACAGCTGTCGGCACCTGTGTCGGATCCTCCAAAAATACACTATTTTTGGAGGATAGCTTCTACATTTCGTGGAAAATACTTGTTTGCTTCAGACTTGGAACTATAAATTGTTAAGGTAACTGGAAAATTGAAAGAGGTTTCCTCTTGTTTTAATTCCAAACTCCCGTCCATTAAACGATTTATTTTTCCAAGCGATCTTAAAGACAGTAGCCATATGCTTCAAAGGATGCATTTCTCGGTTAACAAAGTTTGCATTTCTGCGCTGTAACTTAGAGTCTAAGCCACAAAAAGAAATATGATGCTCATGATAAGATGTCATACTTCTGGTTGGAGTTGAGGCCTTTTAGGTCTCACTAACTCTATGCCGCCTAAAGGCGGAGTCTTGTATTCTTGCTTTTCTTACTATTCATTCCAAAGATAGGTTTTCCTCTATCAAGAATATGGTAAATCCATTTTAACCTCCCAAAACTGCCTTTTGCACTGTGCAATGTTTTAATGTTCTTTGCCCATTTGTGTTCTTATTCTTGGCAACCCGAACTAGTGAAAAATGAAGTCAAAGCCAATGACGAGAACATTAGATAGTGAGTCATGAAAGCTGTAAATTTAGCAGGAAAAATTACAGCTATAACATTCTTTAATGTTCGAGCTTTAGCGTATTAGCCCTCTGGTGTAAATTACATTTTGTATATTGTGAGAGCAGCTTGTTAATTCAGATATGGTAACACACTGTAAGGGGTTGACTCCTTTTGTTAAGTCCAGCACTAACTTAGTTCTTGGCTTTTGGTTTAGTAATGAAACTGTTTTTTAATGATCAAAAATACCTTACAAGAGAGCCTTAGAAGCAGTACATTAGTGAAACTTGCTTACTTCAACTCTTCTTTTCTATTCCTGCTGTCATGGTCAGGATGCATTCTGTATTCACTTTTTTTATCCTAAAACTACTTAGTCTTTGAGCTAATCGGTAAAATTAAGATGTTTTTCTGGGACAAAAGTGAAGGGGAACCTTGGAGCAATGGTAAAGTTGTGACCTATAGGTCACTGGTTCGAGTTGTGGAAGCATCCACTAATGCTTGCATTAAGGTAGGCTGTCTACATCACACCCTTGAGATGCGGCCTTTCCCTGGATCCTGTGTGAATGCGGGATGCTTTGTGCATTTTTTCTGGGACGGAAGTAATCAAATATTCCCATTGAAGCATCTTTTCGATCTGCTTTCCTACAGTTTTGTAGGCTGTGTTCAATTGTGTCGACGCCTTTTGTGATATGTACACGTAGAGTATTAAGAAAGCTATTGTGTCTTTCAGGTAGAATTTGCCCCTTCACTGGAAAGAAGTCCAACAGGGCAAACAAGGTATCTCACTCAAACCACAAGACAAAAAAGTTGCAATTTGTAAACCTTCAATACAAGAGAATTTGGTGGGAGGCAGGCAAGCGCTATGTGAAACTGAGGTTGTCAACAAAAGCCATAAAAACCATTGAGAAAAATGGACTTGATGCTGTAGCCAAGAAGGCTGGAATTGATCTTAGCAAGAAGTAGAACCTGAACATGATAACATCTTTGTTTGTCACTAATTTTGATGCCTCAAAAATAGTACTTAATATTTTTTGGCACTGCTTGTTGATTTATTGATTATATGCTTTTCATAATATTACTTTCCAAGAATATCTTGATCAAAATATTCTCTTATAGCTTAGAGTAAAGATTTAGCCTTGTAATTGCATGCTATTCATAAATAAGCCCGGGAATTCCTTGATCAACTATTTCCATGGAACAGTAATACAAAATATTGTCTAACATCTAAGGAAAAAGATTTTGCCCGTAAATGCATGCTATTCACAAATAAGCCTGTGAAAGTGCTGCTGCTTCTGAAGCTCACATGATCGCCAGTTTCCCTTAGTCGCAGACAAAGGGTGTAAAACAGAGGCGTTTTCTGGTTTACCTAAGCTGGGTGTTCGTTGAATGTTCTTTAATCTCCCCAGATTGATGGTTCTGTTGTCTTAGGGCGCACGGAAGGTGCAGATATAGGACCTTCGGTGTGGGGTGGGGGTGGGGGGGTGGGGAGGAAAGACCTACATCGGGCACCTTTTGGGTGTGGGATACTCGTTTAACCTCTGTATTAAAACACAATGCATGCAAGGAAGAATGTAATTCCAAAAGTGTAGTAAACATTCATCAATAACAAGAACGAAACAAACTAGCATCACCACCTTTAGGATCTTACAGTAAAACAAGTCAAAACATAGACTGAACAGAGTACAGTATGCCAAAGAGTTTTTCAGCTCAAGCTCATTTAGAGCTATCCTTTAAAACAACAGAACAACCACATGGCAAAAGCTTAAGAATTTCCATTTGATTTTTGGTTAATCTCAGTCCCATTCTGTTCCACTCTGCAGCCATCAACAATTGTCCCTTGAGTCAAGGTGCACAGCGACATTCTTCTATGTAAGGAAGCCATTTCTGGCTGTAACTTCTAAATCGCCTTCATTTACGTTGTCTCCCTTGTAAATAAAAATCATCAGCTGAGTAGTAGTCGGAAATGAGACGATACATATATGATGGGTTATGGCCTCCACTGCAATCAGAAAGATGTAGCAAGTATTATTTTCATAAAACTGACTTAATCCTTAGAGTGGTAAAATAATACGTTGCAGATTCCCCTTATGTTCCCCTTAAATCTTGAGAATAATTTCAAAATACACCAAACTTTTGCATGTAGAAACTTGAATTTTTTAATAGCACATTCTTTATGTACTATTTCAGGATCGAGGCGTATTTGTCGTTGCAAGCCAAATTTTAATACATAAATGGAAAAGCGTCCTTACATGTCGGTGATGAGAAGGCTAACAAGCTCAGGTGACACGTAGTCAAAACCGGGGTTGACAACTTGAACAAGAGGAGCCCTACTATCCATTCCAAAATCCATGCAGTTAGAAAATTGCCCAAATTCCAGAAGTTCAGCAGGGGATCTCATGTCATTCAGACAAACCTCTGGATTGTGTAGATATGAAGGGCACAACTGTAACAGAAAGAAGACAGTTAAAAGGATTAATTAACAATAAATACAGCCAAAAGTAGAAAAAGAGTGTGTATTAGGCAGCAAATGTAAAAGTTTGTAACAAATTCAAGGGTTTGCAAAGCCTAATGTCAAGGGAACAGAATCATATTTTCCACACCATTTCAAGGCTTGGCGTGTTACTATGTTGCTCGGACACTCCGAAAATGTTATCGGGTGCGTGTCGGATCCTCCAAAAATAGTGTATTTTTGGAGGATCCGACACGGGTGCGGCCTCATTTTGGAGAGTCCGCACAACATAGCCGTGCCGTGCTATCAGATGCCTTCTAGTTCGGGAGTGACAATCAGCAAGATGCATACAAACCGCCAATTGTTAAGAGTTAAAGGAATAGCCACTTAAATAGCTGGACAGCACAAGTCTGATACCTCACAAGATTTCGATCTTTTTTTCTCCCTCCCCTTGATTAAACCTATTTGAAAATCAAATACATGGAAGAGCCAGTAGAGCTCAGATACCTTGTGAATGCCGGCAACTACTACAAATGGAACAGCATGCTTTTGAGCTGCAAGTGCAACCATGTTCATACCAACAGGTGCAATGACACCACCATTGGCCATCATTGCATGAACTCCCACTATAACCTACACAACAAGGTTAGGGTTCTGAGCACAGCTAGCCCCAAGTACAAGTACAGAATGATAGTACGCGTAAAATAGCAAATCCAGAAAGTTAAGTACCATATTTACTCTAGAAATCATTGCAAAAATAGCAGAATCTGTTACGACTGTAGCTTGTAGACCTCTTCCTACCAGCTCTTTTGCAAGAGCATGCCCCTGGTACCTGATCAAACACAGACGGACAGGGAAAAGTTCACGCTTGATATGAAAAGTAAGATTCATGATTCATTTATTTCTTGGAAATTTCAGAATACTCCACAAACCTTGGTGCACCCTCTGCAACAACCACCCGAAAAGACCGTTTTTTCTCTTTTGCGGCACAGAGGAATTCCAAGGCAGTTCTCGAACTACCTAATGTTAGTATTACTTCACTGAAATAAAAATTGCATTTGTTAATGAGCTATCACATTTTGATTTGAAAAAAACATGTTTGCCACAACTATCCAACTATATGCAACCAAAAAGAGGGGGGGAAAGTATAAATAAATACATTAGAGGTGAAAGTTGAAACAACGAAGGACATTTGAGCTGCAATCAGGATTGAAACTTTATCATCCTAGAGCAATGTGAAGAAGGCCATCCATCATAAATTTTATAAGATGTCTAGGCTACCAACCTAAATTTGTCATTTTCATAATACTTTCCGAACATAGATTTGTCACTGATGTGAGAGAATGTGTAAGTTCATTAGCTAAAATATGGAGTATGCATTACTTATTAAAGAAAAAGATATCCAGTATGCATAACACAATACAGATGTATTTTCTAGTACGCTGCGAAAGGTGAATACTTTTGATGAATATGCTCAACTGCCTGTTCTGCGATCAGCTCATGACAAGTATCAATATCTTCAATTAATATGTTAATTGCCTCAATGACATCATGTTTTAACTTCCGAGTCCTGGCAAGTTTATCAGCTGCAACACAGAATAACAGATAATTCAGTACTGAAACTAACAAGTGATTGCAGTTATAAATTACTTTGAACTCATGTAGCACACGAGCGTTTACCTTTGCTTTTCTCTTCAGAATCTCCACCTGAAGAGGAGGTGTATATGTTACTTGGTAAAGCTTTATCCGGCATATTCTCCAGAAGTGCATGCAATGAGGGAGGTCGTAAAAAACTTTTAGCTGCAGCTGCAGCAGCAGACTGAATTGGGTCACAGTCGTGGTCTATGGTTCCTTCATCATCACTTGCAGCTGATAAATCTAAGTCACCCGTTTTACTGGCCAAAAGAGAAAGATCCTCCTCCCGGATAATATGAAGAACACGCCTAACAATATTTCCAACAGCAAGCTCTGCAATTTCATCAAAGTTTGGCTATATCATTCTTTGCATAACAAATATGATTACTTAATATGGAGTGCTTTTAAAGGTCATTAACTTTATGAATTCTCAATTTCAAGTATGGTTGACAATCCTTGTCACTGAACCAATGATCACGAGAACACATCTATCTGGTTAAAAAGGATATCTATGAAAATGTATATGTATATGTATTGTACATATATGTACATAAATGCTCTAGTAAGTGGAGTGACGACGAATGAGTGATGGCCTCCATGCCTAAGAAGATGCGCAGAAGTACACCTAATATGCTGGCACAAGTTTGAACATATGAAATGACCATAAGAATAGCCTTAATATGTTTGAATAACAGTGAAGCTTCTAGTAGATGTACCAATAAAGGACGATGACCACTTCTAATCTCATTATGGAAGTCCTGAATGTTTTTGACAAATAGAATTGTAAATGCAGGAAATCTACGATTAGTACTCGTCTCATTTAGTTGACACACTTTCTTTTTTAGTTTGTCCCCAAAAAGATTGTCAGGTTTCTGTATTTAGAAATTATTTAGACCTATCATCTCCATTTTACCCTTAATAACGTTATTTGTTGGTAACCTACTTGACATAAGAATTCACCTTTTTATGAGGAGAAAGAAATATGAAAGGACATGTGTCAAAAGTCATCTTGGTTCTTAAACTCGGTGCTTGGTTCTTAAACTCATACAATGGGAGCATGCACGATTATACATGACGAGTAACATGTGGAACCTTTCAAACGCAATGTACGATGGAAAAACTAGCAATTCCTTCCAATCTTGGTGTTGAAAAAGGTTATGCTTTCTCATTCAACATGTCTATTCTATGGACCCACCTTCCTCCAAAAGACATTGAAGGAGAGTGAGAAAGAAAGTGCGCGCTTTTTAGATGATCTATCCACATGCTTGTAAGGGCCAGCTTTATCAGTTATTGATCTTTTTCCTTTTCCGCTACTTTTTAGAGACAGGACCAATTTAAAACTCTTGGTGATAAAACACACTACTACAGTTAAGAACTCCTTTCTTTATTAGTCATCTGAATCCTAGGAAAAGAACAAAACTATCACATTTATGCTGAATACAAATGTGTTGTAAGAGCCATCAGCATCTTTTCGATCGACTTAAACTGCTCTGATATGAACATCAAAACAACAAAATCAAGTTCCCCGCCTTAAAAGTAAATCTCTCTCTCTCTCTCACACACACACACACACATACACACACACACACACACACACACACACACACACACTAAGCAAGACCTTATGGATTGCCTATTCCTGCAGTATATTCCCCCTCAAGATCTAGGTCCACAAAATATGTAAACGGTAAGTATAACATGAGCATAACTTTTTTGAGAAAGGTTAGCATAATTCCAGACTCCAGTCCTTAAATGAAACAAATAAATGAAGCTAAGTTACTGACTCTAGACAAACCATACGTCAAATGTGGCATACGCTTGACATCTAACCAAGGTTAACCAGATAACCAGATGCATTCAAATTTTCGCAGAAATGAAGAAACTTGCATCAAACGAAACACAAAGCAAATCCATAGGTGATTGCATATAAGACGCAAATGACCTAATCTAAAATATATGCATTCAAGATGTCTTTGGCATCCGAGTTCCTGACTACCAACTAGGATTGGTTAAATCATAAACTACAAATAACGAGAGAATTCCATTTTGGGACATCAAATTTCTACAAATGGATCATCATATTTGTAAGAGCAGATAAAATGCTTACCAACCGGATTGGCAGCGATTAACTTTACGCCTATACCCCTAACAGCTTCAATAAGTACTGCAGCTGGATTAATAGGTGGCAGTCTTTGCAATGAAACTACAGAACGAAGCAACTCTGCCGTTAGTCGAGCAGTTGCTTGTGACCCTTCAACTTTACTATCATCCAAAAACAAAAGCAGATTACTCAGCTAATCAAACAAATTCAAATAAAAAACTCTAATTCATTAAGACAAAAAAAAATGCTACAACTATACTAACCGTTTGCTGAGCTTCGCAACAAAATCATTCACAAGCACTTCAATGTCTGGCATTTTTCAACTTAAAAAAACACCAAATGACTCTAACAGGTTGAAAAAATAATCCCTTTTTTTGAGAAATGAACAAAACCTGGAAAAAAAAAATCTTGAATATGTTAATTTACATTCTTGATCCTAAAAACACAACAACAACAACAACAACCCAGTATAATCCTACTAGTGGGGTCTGGGGAAGGTAGTGTGTACGCAGACCTTACCCCTACTCTGGGGTAGAGAGGCTGTTTTCGATTGATACTAAAAACATTCAAAGAAAAATGAAAGCACCCCAAAAAATCTGGAACCAACCATAATTTAGTGCTACAAAATCTTGACCATAGACATAATATAGAGAAACAAAAAAAAAAAAAAAAACTAGAACAAACAACCCCAAATTGAAGGAGAAGTGAACTCTTTTATTTTTGTTTTTTAATTCATTTGTTACTTTTCACTTTTGGAGATATGCAGAGGTATGAACTAAATGGCTTACAAAACAAAACATAGAGTTTAGTATCAGTAGTTTTACCTTCGGTTGTGGGAAATTTGATGCAATGAAAATGGACAGTTGAAGAAATTGTTAAGGGTTTTAAAAGGGTTTTAGGGCTGTAAACATCTTTTTCTTTTCTTTTCATATCTTCTCCTTTTGCTGCCTTTTCTTTATTCATTTTTAACTCTTTAGTGAAATTTTTCATTATTTGAAAAAGTGCCAAAAATTTCTTAAACATTTAGTCTTGCCATTGAAGTTGACATTGCAGTCCAACTGAATTAGATTTGCTTATATGACCATCCACCTAATCAATCCAGTATGACAAAATTATTTTTATGAAAATTTTTATTAAAATACAAAATCAATACTTATTTCGAAAAATGTAAAAATTTCTGCAAAAATCATTTATTTTGAATTTTTTTTATAAAAATACAAAATCTACACTTATTCCAAAAAATATAAAAACTTCCCGGAAATATATATATATATTCTAACTTTTAATAAGAGGGAATAAGTACACAGGTTGCTTGGCATATCAAGGTCATTTTGGTAAATTCAATAAATAATGAGCATGTGATTGGCCGAAAAGGTATCTTACTGTAGGCTTGCCATATAAATATTTGTGTGCTTGACGAAATTGCCCCTTGCTTATCTCATCGTACATCACCATTGTTTTACACGTTGCTGTCATTTTGCATATAGCTATTTGTATTGTACAACTCAAGAAAGGGCGTTCTTACTCATATGTGACTAATGCTGCTTTAGTTACTACCAGGTGTAGTCTTGCACTGTTATTTACACGTAAGAATTAGGAGTGCACTAAATGTGAATTAAGAGTGGAAAACTACATAAAATATTTAGAGTTCTGATGATCTTTTATACAAAGCATAATTTGGATTGTTAGTTTACGTCGAATACTTTTATTTTAGAGAAAATAGTATAGAAACATACAAAGAGAGTACTTGAATGAGAAAAGAATAATGGAATATTTATGAGTTTAACATAAATATCTTAAGGCTAGATTATATTATTAGCAGCTTTTATTCATTTAAAATTGTATATGGAGAATGATTAATTAATGTGAACTCCATTAAGAAAGGTGAAGAAAGAATCATTTGAAGTCGGTATTACATAAAATTTAACTTTCGACTTTTCACAAATTTATAAATATCATGTCTAGCTTATATTTTGGCCGCATGTCCTCGAATTTTCCCTTCTCAAACGTGAACTTCATAGTAAATAAAATATAATTTTTTTTAAAATTAAAACTCATATATCTTTCCGTCATAATAAAGAAAAATATATCTAACTTTAGCATATTAATTTTTAAAATCTTATAAAATTAAATTAAAATTCTTTCGTTTTGGTAAACAAAGGAAGCTCATGGTTTTAAATTAAAATTGATCTTTCATTTCTATCACTGTAAATTAATATTAATCTAACTTTAGCAATACCCATCTCTCGAAATCTTATAAAAGTAAATAGTAGAAAAAAATAGAGTCCAACTTAACTTGTAAAAGAAAAATAAGAAATGATCTTGCTTGTAAAGTTATTTTCCTAATTCATATTTAAATAGCTTTGAGGCATTACTGGTGTCTTACCAGTACATTTATTAGCTTTTATGGACTTCCCTATGATCGATAATACATTTTATTTGAGCTAAATTAATTTGGACAACGTAATTATAACTTTAAAAAATCAAAAAGGCATTAATTAGTTTTTTTTCAAATTATCCTTGAACCAATAAATGATCTACAAAATACGAGTATATATAAAGAGTGATATAAGAAGATATAAAGCATAACTTAGTTAAATAACACTTATATTAATGCTATTAAATAATTTCTAACTATTAATAAGAGGGAATAAGTGCAAAAATTAAAAGCATTTATTTTGAATGAAAGGTAGCATCGTCTAATAAACTATCCATTATTATTTTTATAACTTGTAAAATTTATATTTTCAGTGCATATAAATTAAGAACATTTTTACACATACTAATTGACACAACCTAAGCATTGTATTATTGGGCCCATGCGTAGCATGGGTCATCCCTTAATAGTATATATATAATAAACTATTTTGGAACATGCTTTCTTATATTGTTCCTGAAATTTTTTACTTTTTTCGGAATAAGTGTTCGACCATGAATATTTTTAATTTTACTTGAAGTTAAATTTCAGAATTTTTGAAAATTTGAAAACTCCAAAAATTATAAGAACTTCGGATGAACCAATTGATACTTACCGTAGAGGTGTACCTTTTGTGAAGCTATAAAAGATAAGCATCTAAAAATTTAGATCAAACTAATCATAAATTCACAAAAGAGAACAATGGAGTTTTTTAATCAAATCATAAACCCCAATCAAGAATAATTTTTTCGTTTTTTTTTACTTTTTTCGGAATAAGTGTTAATTTTGTATTTTAATTAAAAAAATCGATATAAAAAATAATTTTGCCATGCTGGATTGCTTAGGTGGTGGCCATGTGAGCAAATTTAACCCAGTTGGACTACCATGTCAGCTTCAATGGCGAGACTAACGATTTAAGGGGCATTTGTGGTCCAAAACATAGACGACAGGGATATTTTTGGTACAAAAAACAAACGGAGAATATTTTTGAGCTATTTCAAATAGTTCAAGGATATTTTTGGCCATTTTTCGTTCATTATTTTATAGTTCATAATACTAGATTAATTTAACTAACTCTAGGTGCTCTTTCAAATATACATTAATAAATCATTTTCTATAATAAAAGGCTATATATTTTAGTCATTCGATATCTCTATAATCTAGTACTCTCTCTTTTTCAATTTAGACGACACACTTTACATATTAGTCCATTCAAAAAAGAATGACACAGTTTTACGAATAGAAATGATTTCAACTTTAAACTATTAATTTTACTTGTTTTATCCTTAATGAGAAGCGTTCATAACAACACAAATGTCATGGCCCGATAAAACTTTTACCTCTTGCGCTTTTAAGACCACAAATTAAAAAAAGAAAAAATCTTCAACCGAATCAAACTACCCGTCTAACTTAAAACGGAGGAAGATTAATTTTGACAAATTCGGATTCGTACCAATTAGACCCATTAAGGAGAAACGTGTTCTTTATCTAAAGTTTGTTCATTCTCAGCGGAAATTTGGAAATTTTAATCATCTCATCACACATTTTAATAATTTTCTAAGAATATCTTAATAAGTATGACATTCAATTTTGCTGAATTAAAATTTAGAGTAAAATTAAAAAGCATTACTTAGTAGATATTCTTTTATTTCGAGAAGGAAAAAAACATTTGTTGTGAAAATCACATCTACAAACCTTTCTTCACATTTCACACTGCGGGCCAAAAAATATCTCTGATATGGTTATGCCACATCGACATTACTATAGCCCTCATCGACCGCCACGTGCTATCAGTAAGGTCCCCACGTACTTCAAAGCAATGAAGGACACGGTCAAAGAGTCAACAAAGATCAAGGTCGCGAAGCCATCGTGGATCAAGGTCGAGTTCGGGGTCAAGCATCTTAGACAAAGTTATAGCGGTCAATTCTAGAATGAGACAGAAAGGAGAATATTCTAGTGGATATTCTCTGCGCATGTACTATTAGGGTTTTCTAGGAACATGTTTCTTATAAATAGAAAGAGACACAATGATATGAGATATTCATTTGCAAAGGACACATTGACTTTGTAAGAGAGAATATGGTGTTATCATATATATACAAAAAAGAACTTTTTTACCAAGATTCTTGCCTAGCATTTCCACTGGATCCAAGAACAACCCAAATGTTCAAAGTCTTATCAATCATTCATTTTTTTTAGAAAGGATATCCACTGATCTCATCCCTTCTCGGGTGACTCACACGTTTTATTTACATAAATGTCATCTATTGTTATTTATTGCTATTGTATGCCATCCTTCACCTTTTTGGATAATTGAATATCATTATAATTGCTTATACTCACTGGCATTCGGATAAATATACTAGTTATTTGCCACGGTCCCGACAACTTTATCTTTAGGATATTATTTTTAACTAAGATTAACCCTCATTCATTTAAATATAATTAGTTGAACCAAGATCGTTATTTTTGGTCAAACAGTTTGGCGCAGTCCGTGGGATTTCTTAGTTAATTTTATATTTTCCTTTAGATCCACAACTAACATGAGTCACAAACCCCAAGATTTTCCCCTTTCTTTGCACGTAAAAAAATCTACATGGCAGGTAACCAAGGAGAAAGGACTAAAGTAACAGGTAATTTCCCTAACAACCTCATGAATGCTATCAACAAGAGTTGTGAAACACTAGGCGAGGACGCGACGCCCACTTTCTCCCCTAGGAGCGAGAGCTCTCCCCTTCCCATTGTAGTATAACAAAACCCAGTGGAAAAAGGGCCTCCACGTCCACAGAGGAGGGGACGCCACCGGCCGTGAAAAAGCTCCTCGAAGCATGGCTAACCGATACGCTAGTAAGTGTGCTCAACAAGCTCACTCCATGCACAACTATAGAGACCGCAAGAGCCTATACAATACAACGAGCAGACGAACAGAGCAACCGACCGGACCCCCCGACACCAGATATAACTCACAATATTATTAACAGTGTAGGCGACAACGCCCTCGATGATGTTCTAAAGAGTATGGAGGATTTGGAGAATGAAAATAAAGCATTCAGAGACCAAATGAAAGAACACCAAGAACGAGCCGATAAGATACCCACACATGCCATGCCAAGGACCTTCAAAATGCCACCCTACCTCAGGATATACGACGGAACAATCGATCCCGAAGATCATGTGACCCACCCATTACGTGTCACGGCCCAAAATCCAACTAGTCGTGATGGCACCAAACCCAACTTGTTAGGTAAGTCAATTAACAACTATTCAATTTAATGAGACTGATTAAGAGAAGAAGTGATAATACAACTGTTTTCATATAAGAATTTCCCAAGGACTGGTAGTACAAATCAGGAGATTCTAAGATTTAAATTTTTACAAGACTGAGCTGAAATAATAACAACATCCGTTTGAAATGTAAATGAACAAGAATTCTATTCTAATGCTACCAAGGACAAGTGATAGACATAACTGGAACACATGTACATCTTCAGATCCAGCTCCCACCGTACGCAACAACATCAGCATCCAGCATTTGCGCGCAAGGTGCAGAAGTGTAGTACGAGTACAACCAACCCTATGTACTCAATAAGTAACAAACCTAACCTTAGGTTGAAAGTGGTGACGAGCTAGAACAAAGGTCGGAGTCCAACACTGATAGCCAACAACAGTTCATAACAACATAATAAAAGTGCTACAAGAAGTAACTCAGAGATATAGTTCTCAACTCGTTCACAGTTCCGGAAGAATAGGCATACTTTTCGAGTATATCAGTAAAACCCAAATCTTTTACCAAAAGCACCAAAATATGAGTAAGTTTGTAAAAGCGTGATTATTCCCAAAACTTTTCAACAGGTAAATGTTTCATTATCAAATGGCATGAGTAAAGTACATATCTATGCCTACATGTCAATGTGTATGAAAAGTCATGAATGACGTGATACCGTACAACATGAGGAAAATACATCTCTATGCGTGTATGTCAATGTGATGACCCAAAAGGTCATCCCGTGTATTTTTAGCTAAATCTGTTTCCTGAGGTCATGAGAACCTCCTTTTATCCAACATCGATTCGCGTGCACAACTCGGGTATGTAGTCGGAAAGCCGTTATGAGAAAAACTAATGAAAATGATATTTTTGTGTTGAAATTTGAGTAAAGTTGACTTTGGTCAACATTTTTGGTAAACGGACCCGGACCCGTGATTTGACGGTCCCGGAGGGTCCATAGGAAAATATGGGACTTGGGCATATGTCCGGAATCGAATTCCGAGGTCCCAAGTCTGAGAAATGAATTTTTAAAGAAAATTATTTTCTGAAAAATATAAAGGTTTTTGAAAATAAAATTCTATGTGAAACCTGTGGTATCGGGCCTGTAGCTTGGTTCCGGAGCCCGGTACAGGTTTGATATAATTTATGTGGGTTATCTATGAAATTTGGTAAGGAACGGAATCCATTTGACGTGATTCGGACCTAAATTGCAAAATTTGATGTTTAAAGGAGTTTTGAGAAATTTCATTGATTTTGGGGTTTAATCCGATGTTTATGATGTTATTTTGGTGATTTGATTACACGAATAAGTCCGTAGGATGTTTTCGAGGTTGTGTGCACTTTTGGTTTGAAGTTTCGAGGGCTCGGGTGAGTTTCGGGTAGGTCCCGAGATGTTTTTAGGCTTAGAACAAGGCTGTTGCAGGTTCAGAGGAGTACAAGTCTCTGAATCCGCCAGTGCGGTCGCCTTTGTGCGGTCTGCGATGGGAGGGTCATCGCGGCCGCGGTCGCCTTTGTGCTGTCCGCGGTGGGGGAGGCCTTCGCGACAGCGGTCGCCTTTGTGCGGTCCGCGATGAGGGAGGCCTTCGCGACAACGGTCGCTTTTATGCGGTACGCGGTGGGCCCTGAGGGGGCTGTATTTAAACTGTATTTTCAATTATTTTTCATTTTTCAAAACCCTAAAAACATAAGAGGCGATTTTCCAAACACACTTTCTTCTCCAAAACATTAGTAAGTGATTTCTAACTCATTTTCTTTACTCCTTAACTTCTTTTTACAAGATTTCATCCTAGAATCTAGGGTTTTCATGGTGGAATTGAGAATTATGGGTAAAACTTAAGAATATTGAAATTTGGGGATTTAGACCTCAAATTGAGGTCGGATTCCAAAACCAATTATATATCCGGGCTCGGGGGTGAATGGATAATCGGGTCTTGGTCCGAATTTCGAGTTTGGACCGAGCGGGCCCAGGGGCGATTTTTGACTTTTGGGGGAAAACTTTAGAAAACTCATTTTCATGCATTAGAAATTGATTCATTTAGCATTTATTGATATAATTAAGTAACTTGTGGCTAGATACGAGCGAGTTGGTGGTGGAATCAAGAGGTAAAGCGGTAGTTGAGGCTTGAATTGTGTTCGTGGCATCGAGGTAAGTGTTTGGCCTAACCTTATCTTGAGGGAATAGGTGTTGAGTCATATGTGCTACGTGTTTATCCCATGTTCAATGTATAGGTGAGGTGACGAGTACCTATGCATTGTTGTCAAGCATGCCCGTGAGTCGGTCTTTATGATATATGTGTTTTTCTTCGTTATTTACTGTGTTATGAAGTAGATTCCATTTTGGAGATTATTCAATTGTTGGAAATACTTGGTTGTGAACACTGTTGATTAGTTGTTCGGTTGAGGATTATTTTGTTATGCTATACATTTGAGCGAGATTGGTTATAGCTGTGTCCCTTGCCGGAACGATGATATTTCTGTTATTGTTCCCCGGGACGTTGTGATTTATGGTTTATGTTGTAGATTTTCCTTGCTAAACTGTTGTTCTTGATATTTTGGTTGAGGAAGGGTAAAGCACGAAGGGTGATGCCGTGTATTTATTTGTTGCATTGTGAGGATGAGAGTGTAAAGCACAAAAGGTGATGCCGTGTCATGATTTAATATTTAAAAGCACGAAGGATAATGTCGTGCCGTTTTATTTATTCATTACATTGTGAGGATGAGAGTAAAAGCACGATGGGTGATGCCGTGTACTTGTTTGTTCTATGTGTTTACTTCCTGTGTTTTTTTTATATGTAGACTGTTGCTTCGTTATGTGATTCAGTAATTGTTTTCCCCTTGTCCCCAACATGTTCTCCCCCGTTTTACACTTAACTGGGTTTTTTTCTGCCATTATTCCTGTTATATATTATTGAATTGCACAGGTGTTTATTATTTGTCGTGTCCTAGCCTCGTCACTACTTCGTCGAGGTTAGGCTCGACACTTACTCAGTACATGGGGTCGGTTGTATTGATGCTACACCTGCACTTCTTTATGTTGTGTAGATTACGGTACCGGACCCAGTGGACACTAATCGAGGGAGTATCTTTCAGTCCACCGGAGACACTGAGGTAGACCTGCAGGCGTCCGCAGGCCTTGGCGTCCCCTTCCTTATTCCACTTTCCTTTATTTCTGTTTCTAGTACTTCAGAAAATAGTTGTATTATTTCTTTCAGACCTTTTATCTGTATTAATCATAGATAGTCCGTGACATTGTGACTCCAAAGATCCGGGTTGGCTAGTTTGAGAATTTAGCTAAGTTTATGGATTTAGTTATGCATTTCCTTTTTATCTGTTCTTACTTTTAAGCTTTTAGTTACGGAAAATCCAATTTTTACCTGTTCTTTCTTAATAATTAATGATTTTTAGTAAATATGATTAAACACGTTGGCTTGTCTAGCGGGTTCAACGTTAGACGCCATCACACCCTCGGTGGTGGGAATTTTCGGGTCGTGACAGTCAATGTGTGCATGTCAAATGCAATACAACACAGTGAATAAACATATGCATACCCTTAGAGTATCAATTCACTTAGTCCTCCCAGTCACTTAGTCTTCCCAGTCACTCAATCCTCTCACATCAGTAGGAATTATCCATCTCAAAATGTGGTAGAAATCATAGAGAACTCTTTGAAACCTATTTGCACATAACCAAACCATCAGAACTGATTGTCTCTAACTCAATCAAGCCACGCATGTTTCAAACCCAAGAGTATTGCCCCAAAACACCTGTAGAGACTCACCACATCGTAAGCACCTAAAGAACCAAGTATACCCATTACCATGCTGATCCAACCTATTACCAAACTGTCCTATTTCTCCGAATTCCTTCCGAGTTACCCTCAAGGTGACACTTCTCCTTGCCAAAATATCACTATCCTTACCCAAAGCTTGCCACAAGAGATCCTAGCATAAAACCACACCGCCCTGAGGCCCATAAGTCGTTGTATTCCCTCCACCCCAAAAGTAATACAACCGAGACACCCACTCTGAATAGACTTTATGTGAATCTAAATTTGTTTCCTTCATCTTCTAGATACTGAAAGGTATAGTCCATAATGATATAGATATATCGCGAGTCTCGACACCACCCAATGTAAATCCTAGATTTTAGTCATATACAACTCCCGAAAATTCCCAATTGCTACATATAACTCTTGAATACATTAGAACCTTCTCGAGAGTAATCTACTCTACTCACAACTCAATTGCATTGTCCAAACGGGATGAACGAGCAGTGCCCCATTATCTCAATAACACCCAAAGAAGTAATCTATACCTCTAAGCAACCGAGTGAATCCATTTTCCTTAGTACATCACATCTATCATGAACAACAAATCTGAATCATTCTAAGATTACTATATACCTATGATGTGTAATACATCATGCATCCAGAATTTTTTTTACTCAAGTCATCCGTGATATCAACCTCTGCAAGTCGTAAACGATCCACAAATATGCCTCAGACCAAAACCAATACAACACGTAACCATTCAATCAAATCGTCGATATCAGATTCCCCCACTTAGATCAATGACATAGAATAAAACATATGATAACTTACAATAATCATACCCCATTACTACCATAATACCACAATGAGATTCAACTAAATCCTTCATAAGCTCGTGTAACACAAACCATCTAATATATCAAATCTTCTGCAATATCTTAAATCATCTGCAAGTCGCAACACCTATACCCACTGATAGAAAACAAAGCCTTCACATAACATCATAAAGATCACACATCCGTAGATTGCCACGCAGGTGATAATCCATCTGCTTAGACTCAAACTAACACCTCTCTATCCCCTTTTACAGCCACAGCTACTACACAATCGCTTAATCTTCCTGAGTCAGAACTCATCAACAAGACATGAAAATCTACTTCGTTCCATAAATGAAATAACATGAGAAAATATCTCAAAAATATTCATAAGTCAAGACTATATGACACATCCACCAAAATCGAGCATCAAATAGTCCTTTTCACATCTCAAGCAAGCTCCCGTCACATTCAAACTATCTGAACATTTCCTGTAGTCACATCCTACTCATCATATAGTCATCCAACCACTCACCGAGCCACCAGTCCCAATCATTGGGACACCACTGGACATAGAAGTCCAAAAGCATATTCTCATACAATTGAAACTACCAAGCCTAAGCTGCGGTACAAACCGAGCCTCCAGACTGGACCATCACCAAAACATAGAAAACACATCTTGCACCTCATACACGGAGTCCATAAGCCAATGATGCACAGCTGGTACCGAGCGCTCACATGCACATACAAGTACGTGGAAGGAATTCAAACAATTACGCTTCAAGCTGAATCAATGCCGCACGAAAAGGAAAGAATGATGGGAAGTTTATCCTCAATTTCCTATAGCCTCTCGAAGATAGGTACGGACGTCATCATACCGATCTGTAAGACTCTACTAGACACTTTCTCATAACTCGTAGAGCCTATGAACCTAGAGATCTGATACCAAATTTTCACGACCCAAAATCGAACTAGTCGTGATGGCACCTAACCCAACCCGTATTGGCAGCTATCTAATTTAATCATATTGATTAAGAGAAGAAGTGATAATACAACTGCTTTCATATAAGAATTTCCCAAGGACTGGTAGTACCAAATCATGAGCTTCTAAGATTTAGAATTTTACAAGACTTAACTGAAATAATTACAACTTCTATTTGAAATGTAAATGAACGTAATTCGAATCTAATTCTACCAAGGACAAGTGATAGCCATAACTATAATGAATGTACATCTTTAGATCCAGCTCTCGCCATACGCAACAATATCAGCATCCAATATCTACACGCAAGGTGCAGAAGTGTAGTATGAGTACAACTGACCCCATGTACTCAATAAGTAACAAACCTAACATTAGGTTGAAAGTAGTGACGAGCTGGAACAAAGGTCGGAGTCTTACACCGATAGCCAACAACAGTTCATAACAACATAATAAAAGTGCTAAAAGAAGTAACTCAGAGATATAATGCTCAGCTCGTTCATAATTCCGGAAGAATATGCATGCTTTTCGAGTATAACAGTAAAACCTAAATCTTTTACCGAAAGCACAAAAATATGAGTAAGTTTGTAAAACCGTGATCTTTCCAAAAACCTTTCAATAGGTAAATGTTTCATTATCAAATGGCATGAGGAAACTACATCTCTATGCCTACATGTCAATGTGTATGAAAAATCACGAATGATGTGATACCATACAACATGAGGAAGATGCATCTCTATGCATGTATGTCAATGTGTTCATGTCAAATGTAATACAACACAGTGAATAAACCATATGCATACTTCAGAGTATCAATTCACTCAGTCCTCCTAGTCACTCAGTCCTCACAGTCACTCAGTCCTCATAGTCACTTGGCACTCCCAATCACTCGGCACTTGCGCTTGGCACCCGCACTCAATAGGTACCTACGCTCACTATGGATGTGCAGACTCAGGAGGGGCAATTCCAGCCCAAGCTCTATAATAAGTCAATCATGGCATGGATTAAATAAACATGTTGCGATGTGTAGCCCGATCTCATATATATCCTGACAATTAGGCCCTCGGCCTCACTGAGTCATCAATCTCTCAAGTCTCTTGGGCTCATAAGAATCATGATAATCAACCCAAACAGTGATGATATAATGTATAAATAAAGGACAACCGAGATTGCGATATGATATACAAATATTAGTTGTGGCCGAGTATACATTTCAAATTAAGCAATTAATTCAACATGTAACACGACCTCTGTGGGTCCAAAAGTACCATCGTGTGGCATAATCATGATTTATAACATGGATCACAAATCAATTACTCTAGCATGCAGAGATTTCATGGTTAAAAATAAGATCAGGTAACTACATAGTACCACAAAAACAACGCCTACACGCCTGTCACCTAGCATATGTGTCACCTCAACACCAAACACATATCACGTGTATTCAGGGGTTCGTACCCTCAACACCAAGTTAGAAGTACTACGTACCTCGAACAAGCCAAATCCAATACCTGGCAAGCCAAACGATATTCTAAAAATGTCATCCCCCGCGTACCGACCTCTAAACGACTCGAAACTAACGAAAAGCAATTCAAATACATCAAATAATTCCTAAGGGAACAATTCCAATTGATAAAGGTCGAATCCTTAATCAAAATCCCAAAGTCAACAAAAAAGTCGAACCCGGGCCCGCGCCTCAGAACCCGATGATATTCACAAAATCTGACAATCCATTCAATTATGAGTCCCACCATACCAGTTTAACTCAAATGCGACTCTGAATCGATGTTCAAAACTCAAAAATTTACTCTATGAAACTTTAGACAAAACCCCCCAATTTCTCTCTTGAAACCCTCTATCAAATGCCAAAAACTAAGATAGATTCATGATATAAAATCAAAAATGAGAACACTTAGCCCAATCCACATGGCGAATATCGCTTCAAAAATTATCTCAATGTGAGATCCATAACTCCAAATATGCAAAAATGGTCGAGACCCCCGAAAGAGAATACTTTTTAATCATTGGGAAAATTAATGAACTGCGATAGCAGAAATACCATTGCGATCGCGAATACGAAAAAATGCACTGCCTAAAATTACTCTCCGCGATTGCGAACTTCCCTCGGGACCACGTCCGAACTTCCCAACAAGTACCATATCATAACGCGGACTTACTTGAGGCCTCAAATCACGCATAACAACATCGAAACGGCAAATCGCACCTCGAATCAAACTTTTCAACTTCCAAAACTCTTGCCGAAACATATCAATCCACTCATAATGATCTTAAATTTTGCACACAAGTCCCAAGCGACGTAATGAAGCTATTCCAATTTTAAAAACCAAAATCTGAATCCGATATCGTCAAAGTGAACTCTCGGTCAAACTTATAAATTTTCCAATCCTTCAAATTTCCAACTTTCGCCAATTAGCGTCGAAACCTTCTAGAAATATCCAAATGCAAATCCAGGCATACGCCCGAGTCCAAAATTACCATCCGGACCTAACAAAACCATCAAAACTCCGATCCGAGTTCAAATGCTAAAAAAGTCAAACTTGGTCAACTCTTCCACCTTAAGCTTTAATCATGAAATCCATTCTTCCAAATCGATTCAAAATAACCTGAAAATATATAACCGATGATTCATGCAAGTCATAATACATCATGCAGATATACTTGTCCCCTCAATATACCGAACGAAGTTTAAATGCTCAAAACAACCGGTCGGGTCGTTACATTATGTTACCGTCGTGAAAGGCAACGACCTCACCAAGGAACAAGTATCCTCTATTTTACTGAAGAAGTTTGGCGAAACCCTTACTAGAGGGGCATTAAAATAGACTCACTGCTAGAATCCCGCTCCATACAAACTTTTGAGGAAATGGCTGATAAGTTCGGAATGGCACATGCAAGAGCCAAGAAGGACGAAACAAGAGTAAATAACATATTCGTCATAAAGAGGTCCCTGGGAGGGGGACTAAGGGACTTCGTCGCCCGATTCAACAGGGTTAGGATGACTCTGCCGAACGTGTCCGAAGGGATGGCGATCGCGTCTTTCTAGAACGGGTTGAGTAGAGATGGTTCGAAAGCAACTAGAAAACTGTTGAGCCGATTGATGAAATATCCTCCAACCACTTGGGATGAAATCCATAATGCTTATTGTGCAGAAGTCCAAGCGAATGAGTATGACCTTAACGGGCCAACCCATCGGCTCCTCTCGGTACAAGCCGATCCTAGAAAAGAATGAAGAGAAAACATCAGGAGTGATCATCCGATCTCACGACCGAATAGGGAACGACACCAGCTATACGTCAGGGTCCCCGCCCCACCTTCCCTCCGCTATGAAAAAGGCCCATATAGGCCAAGGAAAGGGACTCACCGAAATGAGAGAGGTATGCTCCCCTTATTATCTACTCATAATTTTTGTGTATCACCTACAAAATAGTCTATGATTTGGAGAAACTCGGAACGAAAATAAAGTGGATGCCCAAGATGAGGTCCGATCCGAGCACCAGAAAATCCGACGCCCTCTGCGAGTTCCAACAGGAACGTGGGCATAAAGTAGAAGATTGCATCGCCCTCAAGTAAGAAGTTGTAAACATATTGTGGCAGGGACACCTCAAAGAGCTACTAAGCGACAAGAAGAGAAATAACTTCGCTAGAGGACGTGAACACCAAGGTCCGCTGAAGACGCCATCACTAGCTCGTACTATCAACATGATCAACAATGACAGTGGCGATGCCTCCATTAACTGAGTTAAATTCACCACAACTCACAAGATCAAGCAATTTATCACCCGCGAACGATAAGGCGGACTCAAAGAAATTATCATCTTCGACGAGTCAGATGCCGACAATTTGACTTTCCCTCATAATGATGCCCTCGTCAATACTTTGCGCATTTTAGATACTGATGTCAAACATATTATGGTGGGCGATGGAAGTGGAACGTGCATTATCCGTCCCTGAGTTCTCACCCAAACGATACTCGAGGATAAGATTGTGTCGCGCAACATCATGCTAACTGGTTTTAATTAACGTAGTTAAGCGGACATCGGGAGAAATTACACTTCCTATCTTGGTCAGCGACGTAACGCTGGAGACAATATTCCACTTCATGGACAAGTCAACCGTGTACAATGCCACAGTAGGAAGACTATGGATACATCTCATGAGAGCCATCCCCTCCAGTCTATACCAAGTAATCAAATTCCCAACACATTGGGGGATATTCAACATACGCGGAGAACAACGTACATACCGGGAGTGCTACCGCATTGCCTTGGACAACACTACAACCTAACAGAAAATAGACAAGGAAAAAGAGGCATAGAAATCAATAGGACCGAGATCGACACAAGAAGAGACCAGGGACGCCATCATGGATCCCGAAATGGTCGAGGCTGCAAACTCGATAATAGAAGACCTCGATCCTGTTCAATTAAACCCCGATGACTGTAGAAAAAAGACCTGCATCGGATGCAAACTACGTGAACTAGGTAAATCAGTCAATTCTTAATAACTAATGCAGATTTTTTTGCCTTCAGGCATGCAGATATGCCTGACATCCCCAAGAATATTTCCAAACACAAATTAAATGTCGACCCGTTATACCCCTCCAGTAAGGCAGGTCAGACGTAAATTGAATCCCGCCATCAATGATTCCGTTAGCGAGGAGGTGGAGAAATTATTAGATTATGGCTCCATCATGGAGTCGAAGTACCCCAAATGGATTGCCAACGTAGTGATGGTCAAAAAGAAAAATGGGAAATGTCGGATGTGCGTGGATTCACGGACTTGAAAAAGCATGCTCGAAGGACTCGTTCCCGTTACCACACATCGACCAACTCATCGATGCAACATGCACGAGTTGTTGAGTTTCATGGATGCGTACTCAGGATATAACCAGATACTTACGGAAGAAGAGGACCACGAGTAAACACCGTTCATCACCCACCAAGGAACATATTGTTAAAGGGTCATGTCATTTGGGCTGAAGAATGTGGGGGCTACATATCAAAGACTGGTCATGAGGATGTTCAAAGATCAGATCAACAAGACCATGGAAGTATATATCGATGACATGCTAGTCAAGTCTGTTAAGGCAGAGGACCATATCGATCATTTGAAGGAAGCTTTCGACATACTAAGACAGTACATAAAGAAACTAAACCCGGAGAAATGCGCGTTTTACGCAGCCTGTAGGAATTTCTTGGGCTTCTTAGTGTCACAACGGGGGATCGAGGTCAACCCAGACCAAATCAAAGCTATCGAAGGGATACCTGAGCTCTTGGCTACAGGAGAAGCAAGTCCAAAGGTTAACTGGTTGAATTGCCACCTTATTGAGATTCATCTCGCGGTCGTCTGACAGATGTCACAAATGTTTCCGCGTGCTAAAGATTGACATCAACCTCGAGACATTGAGTGCATACATGCTCTGCAAGAACTGAAGGAATATTTGTCATCACCACTTCTGCTTTCAAAACCCGAACCCGGAGAACATCTCCTCGTCTACATGGTTGTCTCTGAAGTAGCAGTAAGTGCAGTCCTGATTTGAGAAAGAAAAGGTACGCAATATCCTGTCTATTACATTAGCAAAACACTCTTCGACGCCAAGACGAGGTACTACATCTCAAGAAACTGGACCTGGCACTGGTCGTAGCTTCACGCAAGCTTAGACCCTATTTCTAGTGCCACCTTATCTCAGTCGTTACCACCATTCCCCTAAGAGGCATTTTGCATAAACTCGAGCTATCGTGGAGGAATCGAGCTATCGTGGAGGCTGTCCAAGTGGGCCATCGATCTAAGCGAGCACGATATCACATATCAACCACGTACGACGATAAAGATGCAAGTGCTCGCCAATTTTGTCGGATATTTCAGCGCAAAAATAATGCCTGAAGTCGAGACAAAAGTCGTCGAAGCTTCCCTCCAAGCACATGACCTCTGGGTCCTATATACCGATACACATCTAACTCTTACGGATCCAGACTAGGACTCGTACTTGAGGTCCCTACTGGCAAAGTAATTCGCCAGTCTATAGGATGCCCGGATATGACTAACAACGTGGCCGAGTATGAGGCCGTAATTGCAGGATTGAGGCTAGAACTCATGTATGGGGCGAAGCGGTTAAAACTCTGTTGTGAATCCCAACTCGTGGTCAACTAAGTCAAAGTTACTTTCCAAATCAAAGAGCAAAGGCTGCAAAAATATCAAATCGAGATTTGTAAGCTGCTTCCCGAGTTTGACGAATGCCAGCTCGACCAAATCCTGCGTGCATAGAATGCCGAAGCGGACGACCTCACCAAATTGGCCGCAACTACCAACAACATCATGACCAGGGATAAAAGTGTAGTCCACCTCTTCAACTCACCGCTAGACCAAATCGAGGTAAGAACTGTAAGTTAACTTGGGATTGGTGCAACCGTATTATTGCCTATTTGCAAGATAGCGTACTCCCAAACAACAAAAAGGAAGCCAAGATATTGAGAATGCAAGCAGCCAAATACAGTCTCCTCTACATAGACCTATATAAGAGGACATACGACGGCCTTTTGGCGAAATGTTTGAGACCAAACCTAACCCATCGCATCCTCGAAAAAGTCCATGAAGGCCATTGCAGTGCTCACTCTAACGATCCAGCACTCATTAGATGTCTCGTACAGGCATGATACTATTGGACCACCATGAAAAAAGGACGAATCAGAGCTCGTGAAGAAATGCGAGCAATGTCAGAAGTACGCCCTAATAATTCACCAAGCAGTCAAACATCTCCACTCAGTCATCTCTCCATGAACATTATTCAAATAAGGAATGGACATTGTGGCCCCTCCCAGCCGGGTGAGGTAACGTACGATTTCTTTTGGTTTTAACTGATTGTTTCTCTAAACGGGTGGAAGCAGGATCGTTCGCCAAATACGTGAACAAGAGTAATCAACTTTATATGAAGGAACATCATCTGCCGATTCGGCCTACCCAAGGAGATCAACTGTGTCAACGGACCCCGGTTCACGGGGAAGAAAACCGCTGAATTCTTCGAGAAATGGCATATTAAAAGGATACTTTCAACCCCATATCACCCAGAGGGTAACGGTCATGCAAAATTCTCCAACAAATCCATATTAAACCTCATGAAGAAAAAGCTTGAAGACACCAAGGGACTGTGGACGGAGATACTGCTAGAAGTACTATGGGCGTATAGAACAACTCCGAAGATGAGAACATGAGAGATTCCCTACTCTTTGGTCTATGGGATCGAGGTAGTGATACTAGTCAAAGTCGGAGAACCCAACCTAAGGTACTCCCACAAAAGCGATACTAGTAATGATCAGAGTAGAAGATAGGAGCCCGACCAAATTGATGAACGAAGAGATATGGCATGATAAGGATGGTCGCCTAAAAACAGTAAGGAGAATGCTATTACAACAAGAAAGCAAATGTCTGACTGCTTAAAGTCGGGGACTACGTGCTCAAAGCCAAAACTCAAGCGAGCAAAGATCCATGAGAAGGCAAGATGGGAACCAACTGGGGCGACCTGTACAAAATCACTGTCAAAGCAAACAAAGGTTCGTTCCAATTAGAGACAATGGAAGGAAAGCAACTACCGAACAACTGGAACATCAGCCACCTTAAGTACTTCAACTTTTAGGGGAAGAAATGCCCCCAAGTCGTACTCTTTTTCCCTCACTTGAGTTTTGTCCCATTAGGGTTTTCTCAAGAAGGTTTTTAACGAGGAGACTAAGGGAACATTTCGAGTCGAAGTACGCTAAGGAAGGACTGGTTTTCTCTTTCATTGCCCGACTCCTCAATACTCTCCAAGTCAAACAATGAAGGGACTAGGTAGACTGGGAATGGCACTGGAACGCCAGCCAACACCCAAAATCTGTAACTCTCTCTAATCATGTAACTAAAGAAATAACATCGAAGCAATAAGAAACTTACGTTTACCAGGACACCTTTTGCTGTTAAGGTTATGTTCGACCACACTTGAATAACACTTGTCGGCCCTCGGCCACGATTTAATAAAAGGTTATGTTCGACCACACTCGAACAACACCTATCGGCCTTCGGCCACGATTTAATAAAAGGTTAAATTCGACTATGCGCGGACAACACTTATCGACCCTCGGCCATGATTTAATAAAAGTTTAAGTTCGACTATGGTTGAATAACATTTATCGGCCCTAGACCACGATTTACAAAAAGGTTAAGTTCGACTATGCATGAACAATACCTATCGTCCCTTGGCCACGATTTAATAAAAGGTTAAGTCCTACCACGCTTGAACAACAACTATCGGCCCTCGACTGTAATTTAATAAAAGGTTAAGTTCGACCACACTCGAACAACACCTATCGGCCCTCGGCCACGATTTAATAAAAGGTTAAGTTCGACTATGCTCGAACAACACCTATCGTCCCTCGACTGCAACTTAATAAAAGGCAAAGTTTGACCTGACTCGAACAACACCTTTCGGCCCTAGCTTGGCAAATGATAAAAATCAACCAAGTTAAAACAACACCTATCAACCTAATCTAAATAAAGAGGCACACATGGCCTATATAAACAAAGGGCAGATACAAACCATAAATAGCCGTCAACAAGGCTATGACCAACTAAAAGATAACAACAATATAAAGAGCATAAGTCGTAAACAAGCAAACAACAAAATACAAGTACACGAGCGCGGAAACAAGTAACAGGTATGGAAGAAGGTGTAGAAAACAACTTAAGCATCTATATACAAAACCTGTGGAGTCCATTGCAAGGGATCTCAAAGAGAAAGATAATATACACATAAATTCAAAAGGGAAAGACTACTGGCCCTCGCCATCACAGTCCTCTACGACCACACCATTTCGGCCTTCGTCGTCATCGCCACCTTCACCCTGAGGATAAGCGATATCATACTAGGCATCCTCCTCGAGTCGGTCCACACCCTCTTCCTCATCCTCCTCGTCATCCTGAGGCATATGGGGATCATATCCACAAGTGACTCGAGCTTCACGAGCCTTAACCCATGCATCCTCATGGGCAACCTCTGAAATGGACCCCGCCGGATGCAAGTCCTGAAACACATCTAACTGGGCCTCGACATGGATCCATTCTTACAATAAATCCCGAGGTAAGAAGTGTTGGAAGAGGACGGCCGTGCAAGTAGTTTAGCCTTCTCGGCCTCTAGGGTGGTCACTCGATAATGAAGGACAGAGTTGTGTTTTTCTTGATCCCCGATCCTCTCCTCAAGTCGGTCTTCCTTATCTCTCGCCATTGATTGATCATTTTCCTGCTCGGCTAGAATAGTCTTATTCACCAACTCAAACATCTCCGCCTTCCTCCGATAGTCCAAATGAGAGGACTCCGCCTTCTCAAGTTCCTCTTGTTTCTCGGCGATCTCATTTTTGAGGGCCTCTAGATGAAACCGTCACTCTTCTAGTTGCCCTCATAATTCAACCACTTGAGCTTGAAGATCATTGCATTGGTCCTCTACCGCCCTACTAACCTCAAGCGTCTCTTCCCTACTCCTCAACTTCCCTTAGAGGACGCTACACTTTTCGATGGCCTGCACCAGCTCATCGTCCCTCTTCTTCAGATTGTCCCTTAGGGCCTGCATGTCACCGCCCTTGTGAAATCAACTGCGGAGATCCCAATAATTTTTGCGATACTCAAGGTATTTATATTTTAGTGTCACAATGATATCTTTACGCATATTCTCCCTCCGCACGCTCTCAATCTCCAAAATCACTGTCTGCAAACATTAACAAACAAAAAAAGTCAGAACAAAGAACGTCGTGAATAATAGGAAAAAAGGTCGAATCATAAATACTTACCCTAGGTAAGGAGCAAGTTGCCTGTCAAGGGAAAGGAAACAATCAGCAAAGGTAACAGACATGGGCGAAGAAATCACTGCGTTAATGGTAGGGAGCAAGTTTTCTGTCAAGGGAAGAGACGGCCTAAATCTCTAGGAAAAGCTCGACCAATTGATAAGTGCAGATTTTGACTACTTATTTGCGTTGTTTTTACTTTTGTTTTAGACCAAAAATGTTTAAAGGTATTCCCAAAAATTGATAAAATATGCTTACTTGCAGGAGTATTGGAAAATGAGCCAAAGTGATGAAATTCTACTCGAGAAGGAGTGTTTTTGAACAAGGACAAAAGTCAAGTAAAAAGGCCAAAGTGCGGACCGCATAATTATGTCTGCGACCACATATCATGAAGGAATCTTGACAGAGCTGCTTTGAAAAGTGAGGACCGCACAATAATTGTGGGCCGAAGAAGACAAAGATCAGAGAGTTCCACATCTGATACCATCAAGAAGTGCGGATTGCACTATAATTCTGCGGCCGCAGAATCAAAAGCGCGGCCGCACTCAGAATTGTGCGGTCCGCAGAACTCAAGAAGTGTTGCCGCAATTCAGAATTGTGCGGCCGCAGAAACCACTCCTGCCAAGAGCTGCAGTAAAGTGCAAACCGCACATCCATAAGGGCAATTTTGTCTGAATATTTAGCTGTGTATAAATAGTCTTTTTTGACGAAATTAGGTTAATGTTTTGAATATCTAAAAGTTGGTAGCCATTTATCTTTACTGTTTAACGAAACTTTATGATATCTTGTCAATTTTACATTGGATTTTCATCTCTTTATCATTTAATATGAGTTTTATTATCTTTTCTTCTTCATTTTCTTCATCACCCACTATGAGTAGCTAAATATCTAGCTAGGGTTGTGACCCAACCCTAGTGTGGGTACCGAATGGGTATTTGATTTAGGGCTTTTTTATGGTTGAGTGTGTATTATTTAGCCTAGTTCTTGCTATAATTGTAGAAGTAATGGTTGAAAACATTAATTCAAGCCTATTTGACTTAGTCTCTACTTGAGAAAGAGAGACTTAGTCTAGGAAAACCTGGATAACAAGAAATTGGATGAACTCAAGAAATTGATAGTCCCAATTAAAGGGTTGAACCTAGAGATAGTGAAATCCGACTTAAGAATCTATCACCTGTTTTTGTGTATTATCCATTTGGACTTGAGAAAGCCAAATTGGAAAAACCCACTCTATTACCGAGAGGTATTGAGTGGGTAATTATGTGTTGATTGCTATATTACACCCCGACCAACGAAACCTGCTCTAAATCCCACAAACCTTTAGGAAAACACCTAGGTGGAAGTCACAACCCTAGATCTTGTACATACTTGAAAAACAACACCAAAAATATCATTTTCTAGCTTTACATTTTCAAACCATAGCATAATTTAGAATTAGTCTTACAACAAAGTATGTGGAAGTGCATCTTAAACACTTTACGCACTTAGTCCGCGTATACACCTAATCCCATCTACACTCCCTGAGGAATCAATCCCGACTCCCAGTTGGGTAATTATAATTGCAATCGACCGCTTCACAACCCCAAACTGTGGTGTGATTTTGGGCGAGATCAATTTTTGGTGCCGTTGCAGGGGAGCTAAAAACGGATTTACCTATATATTTGGTTTTGTGTGTGACTTGTCTTCCTTTCCTTCCGTGTTACTAATATTTTTTGTGAAACAATTGTAGGTACAAAAATGGGCAATGATCCTCTCGGAAACTTTCCATTGGGGGATGACGGAGAGGATGACCAAGTTGAAGAGGTTCCTCTTTAACCTCAAGCAAATAGACGAGGCCGCCCGCCTCAAGACAATGTTGTCGTTCCTCCCCCACCTCCACCCAGAGCGGCTCCACACTGGGTGTTTCCAAACGATGGATATGCATGTGCCATATTCTCCCCCCGTATTAGGGCGGGCAAGTTCCAAATCACTAATGTTATCCTCACATTGCTAGAGCAATGGGGATTCTTCCCCGGGGCTCCGAGTCAAAATGCATACAAACACTTGAAGGGGTTTGTGGACACTTGCTGGGGGACTAAACAGACCAACGTCTTCGAGGTGGCTCTAAGTTTGAGGCTATTTCCCTTCTTTCTGCGGGGGAAAGCCTTGGATTGGTTAGAAAGATTTCCAAACCATTCTATCCGTACACGTGATGAATTGGCGGAGAAATTCATTGCCAAGTTCTTTTCTCCCGAGCATATGGCTACTCTTAGAGACGAGATTCTTGCATTCAAGCAAGAAGCCAATGATCCTTTGCACGAGATATGGGAGAGGTACTGTACTATGGTGAAAGAGTGCCCAAACAATGACATGACGGAGGCTATGATTCAACAAACTTTCTATAGGGGGATTAATACTACCAATCAATGCGTGGTCAACCAACTTGCCGGTGGAAATATCATGATAACACCATATGCCGAAGCTTGTGAGATCTTAGATAAATGGCGGATACTTCATCTGCATGGCAAAGTAGAGAAAATGTTCCTCAAGGTGATAAATATGTTTCACCTACATAAAGAATTGCATGATCATGGACAAGAAATTGCCGAGTTGACCACCACAATGAATCAATTAGCCAAAGCTCAACTTCAACAAGTTCAAGGTCCTACGCAAGTAAATGCAATGGAAGGTGTAAATATGATGGTGAACAAGCGAAGGCAAAATGGTCAAAAAGTGCAAAATCGTGTGGAACAATATGTGCAAGAAGATAGTGAGTTTAACCAAGATGAATCCTACAATGAACAAGAGGAGGAAGTGTAATATGTAAACAACTTCCAAGAGCAAAGAAACAACTCTCAAGGACCGAATCAACAATAATGGCAATCTCAATCAAGGGAATTAGGACTCAAACAACCAAGGTAATTGGAGTGGTGGTAACAACCAAGGTAATTGGAACAATCATAACAATCAAGGTAATTAGAACAATCAAAACAACCAAGGCAATTGGAGTGGCAACAATTAAGGGTATTGAGGAGGCAACAACCAAGGGGGTTGGAACAATAACCAAGGGAATTGGGGGTTGGGCTTTCAAAGGCCCCCGATGTATCAAAAACCAAGCAACACGTCCTCTTATCCTTCCCATGGTCCTAGCTCTTCCAACAATGAGATGGGGCGAATTGAGAACATGTTCAAATAAATTATGGAGAAGAATGTTGACTCTGATGCTCAACTAGCCTCTCAAAACACTTTAATCCGCAATTTGGAACTTCAATTTGGGAAAATATCGCAAGCTTTGAACACTCGTCCTAAGGGGGAGCTACTAAATGACACGGTGGTGAACCCGAAGGATGGGAACAACATGGGACATGCCATGGTCATGACCACAAGGAGTGGAAAAGATGGGGATACAACCACCTCAAGTCAAAGAAGAATTATGGATGATGAACAAGTAATTCAAGAAGATGAGATTCCAAACAATGTGGTGCAAGAAAATGACTAAGTAAGAATTGATATCGATAAAAATGTGGAGGAGACTCAAGAAGAAGTGAACCTGTCTAGGGAACACATTGTTGACATAACGGAACCGGTAGTGCCAAAAGCTAAGGCACCAATGACAAGGCCTCCTCCTTCCTACCCTCAAAGTCTTGACAATAAAAATGGCGAGAACCAATTCAAAATTTTTATTGACATGATGAAGAGCTTATATATTAATGTGCCATTGGTTGAGGCTTTGGAGAAAATGCCCGGATATGAAAAGTTCATGAATTATTTGGTGACAAAGAAAAGGTCTATGGATTGTGAGACTATAAAGATGACACATCAAGTGAGTGCAATTGCGCACTCAATGGATCCGAAACTAGAAGATCCCGACGCTTTCACAATCCCGCACCATTGGAAGCGCCGACTTTGCCAAAGCTCTTTGTGATCTAGGGGCGAGTATCAACTTGATGCCCTACTCGATTTTCAAAATGTTGGGGATTGGGCAACCAAGACCCACTTCTATGAGTCTATAAATGGCGGATCGTACTATGAAGAGACCATTGGGTATTATTGATGATGTGTTGGTTCGTGTTGATAAGTTCTTCCTACTGGTTGACTTTGTGATTCTTGATTGTGAAGTGGACTATGAGGTGCCTATTATTCTAGGGAGACCTTTCCTTGCTACGGGGAAGGATCTTGTTGTGTGGAAGCCGGTGAGCTCACCTTTCGGGTGGGTGATGAAAAGGTAGTTTTCCATGTGTGCAAATCTATGAGGCAACCGAATAACACTAAAGTATGTTCATTTGTGGACTTAGTGACCGAGGTGATTGTTGATAATGCTAGTGCCATGATGAATGTTGATGATACTTTGGAGGCCGTATTGCTTAATCATGATGATGATGAGAAGGATGGCTATGTGGAATGTGTGAATGCTTTGCAAGGAATGGGGTCGTACAGTTATGAACCCCACAAATTGTCCTTAGATCTTGAAAACTGGAAGACTCCTCCAACAAAGCCCTCAATCGAGGAGCCTCCCACTTTGGAGTTGAAGCCATTGCATCCACATCTCAGGTATGAATTCCTTGGCCCATGTTCTACTTTACCGGTTATTCTTTCATCTTGTTTGACTTACGTTCATGTAGACTCTACTTTGGAAGTGCTACAAAAGAGGAAGAAAGCTATCAGATGGACATTGGCGGATATTCGGGGTATAATCCCCGCCTCTTGCATGCATAAGATTGTTTTGGAGGAGGATGAAAAACCGTCGTTGAACATCAAAGAAGACTAAATGAAGCAACGCAAGAGGTGGTGAAGAAGTATATCATAAAGTTGTTAGATGCCGGGGTTGTTTACCTCATTTCCGATAGCTCGTGGACATCTCAGGCGCAATGTGTCCCAAAGAAAGGGGCAATGATTGTGGTCACCAATGATAAGAATGAGTTGATTCTTACAAGAACGGTGACCGAGTGGAGTGTGTGCATGGACTATCGCAATCTCAATAAAGTCACAAGGAAGGATCATTTTCCACTTCCATTCCTCGATCAAATGCTTGATAGGTTGGCCGGTCGTGCTTGCTATAGTTTCCTTTATGGATATTCAGGCTACAATAAAGTTATTATTGCTCCGGAGGACCAAGAGAAGACTACTTTCACATGTCCATATGGTACTTTCTCATTCTCGCGGATGCCATTTGGGTTATGCAATGCACACGCGACTTTTCAACGGTGCATGATGGATATCTTCACCGACATGGTTGAGGATTTTCTTGAGGTTTTCATGGATGAATTTTCCGTGGTCGAAAATTCCTTTTATGATTGTTTGAAAATTTTGGATAAGGTCTCGGCAAGATGTGAGGAGACAAACTTGGTATTGAATTGTCACTTCATGGTCGAGGAAGGCATTATCCTCGATCACAAAATTTCAAAGCATGGTATTGATGTCGACAAGGCCAAAATAGAGGTGATTCCTAAACTCCCACCCCCTACATCCGTGAAGGGAGTGAGGAGCTTCTTGGGTCATGCGTGGTTCTATCTCCGTTTCATCAAGGATTTTTCCAAAGTGGTGAACCCCTTGTGTAAGCTTTTGGAGTAGTATGCCAAATTAAATTTCAACGAGGATCGCATGAAGGCATTCAAATTGCTCAAGTTCAAATTGACTACTACTCCTATTATCACCGCACCGGATTGGAGCTTGCCTTTTGAGCTCATGTGTGGCGCAAGTGATGTGGCGGTTGGAGCAATTTTGGGGCAACAGATCAACAAAATCTTCCATCTGGTATACTATGTTAGTAATACCATGAACGATGCCCAAGTCAATTACATGGTGGCCGAAAAAGAGCTCCTTGCTATTTTCTTTGCTATGGAGAAGTTCCGCCCATACTTGATGGGTACAAAGGTGATTGTCCACACCGATCATGCGGCGCTTCGGTACTTAATGAGAAAAAAGGATTCAAAGGTGAGGTTAATGCAGTGGGTGCTTTTATTGCAAGAGTTCGATATAGAAATCCAAGACCGCAAAGGAAGTGAAAACCAAGTGGCGGGCCACTTGTCTCGATTAGAGTAGGAGGGGAGTCCACATGACGGCCTTGAGATTAATGATTCCTTCCCCGAGTAGAAATTTCTAGCCATTTCAATGGCCAAGATACCATGGTTCGTTGACTTAGAAAATTATCTTGTGAGTGGTATTTTACCGAATGAGTTCTCTTCAAACTAAAGGAAGAAGCTCAAACGGGATTGCCTTGACTATTATTGGGATGAACCGTATCTCTTCCGGATTTGTACCAATGGTGTGATTCGACGATGTGTTCCGGAGGAAGAACAAGTGGAAATTCTTGAGGCTTGCCACTAATCACCATATGGTGGTCACCATGGTGGAGCGGGAACGACGACAAAAGTGTTAAGTTGTGGATTCTATTGGCCTACCCTCTACAAGGACGCTAGTGATCTAGTCAAGAGTTGTGATGAATATCAAAAGGTCGGTGGGATTTCTAAGAAAAATGAGATGCCCCTCACCACCATCTTGGAAATGGACATTTTTGATGTGTGGGGCATTGATTTCATGGGAACATTGATAAGTAGGGATTTTGACTACTTATTTTCTCTCTTTTACTTTCGTTTTAGCTCAAAAATGCTTAAAGGTATTCCCAAGAACTAATTAAATGTGCTTTCTTGCAGGAATATTGGAAAATGAGCCAAAGAGATGAAAATCAACTCAAGAAGGAGTAATTTTGGACAAGGGCTAAAACAAATCAAAAAGAGCAAAATTAAGGATCGCAAAATATTGTGTGCAACATCAGACTCTGAAGAACCGCTGACAAATTTTGTTTGCAAAGTGCGGACCACACAATTATTGTGCGGCCGCAGAAGATGAGGTTCAAAGAGATGGAAGTTTGGGTCCCTAAAAAAGTGCGTACCGCACTATTATTGTGCGATCGCAGAGTTCAAAAGTGCGGCCGCACTTAGAAATATGCGGTCCCCAGAAATTTCTCATGCCAAGCTCAAGTCCAAGAGTGCGGCCGTACTTAGAAATGTGCGGTCTGCATAATCAGAAGAAGTGCGACCGCAACCCAGAATTGTGCGGCTGCAGAAGTACATTCTGTCAAGCCAACTTCAAAGTGCGGACCACACACAAAATTGTGCGGCCGCAGAACCTTCGGAGGGGCAATTCTGTCCGATAATTTCAGCTGGGTATAAATAGATATTTTTGTCAAATTAGGTTAAGTTTGAATACCAGAAAGTAGATAGCCGTTTTTCCTTTACTATTTTGGGTAACTTTGTATTAGTTTATCATTTTAACATTGAATTTTATTCCCTTTATCATCTATTATGAGTTTAATCTTATTTTATTCTTTAGTTCTTCAATTTTTTCTATGAGTAGCTAATTTCTTAGCTAGGGTTACCCAACGCTAGCGTGGGTGCCTAATGGGTGTTTAATTTTAGGGCTTATTTGTGATTGGGTGAGTGATATTTAGCCTAGTTCTTGCTTGAATTTTAGAATCAATGGTTGCAAACATTGGTTCAAGCCTAATTGACCTAGTCTCTATTTGAGAAAGAGAGACTAAGTCTAGGAAAACTAGGCTAACAAGGAATTGGGGTGAACTCAAGAAATTGATAGCCCCAATTAAAGGGTCGAATTTAGAGATAGTAAGACCCGAGTTGAGCATCTATCACTTGTTTTTTGAATTACCCATTTGGACTTGAGAAAGCCAAATCGGGCAAAACCACTCTAACTACCGAGAGGTATCGAGTGGGTAATCGCATGTGATTGCTATATTACAACCCGTCCAATCAAACCCGCACTAAAGCCCACAATCCGTTAGGTAACCACCTAGGTGGAAGTCACAACCCTATATCTTTTATAAACTTGAAAAACAACAACACCAAAAATATCGTTCCTTAGCTTTTCACTTACAAACATTAGCATAAAAATTAGAAGTAGAAAGAAACAACTAATTATGTGGAAGTGCATTTTGGGCACGTCATACACTTAGTCTAGATATATACCTAATTCAATATAAGCTCTCTGAGGAATCGACCCTGACTCACATTGGGTAATTATAATTGCATTGAACGCTTCACAATCCCAATTAGTGGTGTGAATTTGGGCGACATCAACCATTTGTAAGCTCTTGAGGGAACACCAACATTTTGGTAGCTATGGACTAAGTGTAAAAGAGGGTTGAAGCCGTGTCTTTACCCAACAACGAAGCTCGAAGTGTGGTGGCATTTTTGATAAAGAACATCTTCACAAGATTTGGTACTCCAAGGGCCATTATAAGTGCTGGGGGATTGCGCTTTTGAAACAAAGCTTTTGATACCTTACTCACTAAGTATGGTGTCACTCACAAATTCTCGATCCTCTATCACCCTCAGGAAAGCGGGCAAGTGGAAGTCTCCAATCGAAAATCAAGAGTATTTTGTCCAAGATAGTGATGCCAACCGAACGAATTGGTCAAAAAAGCTTGATGATGCTCTTTGGGCTTATATGACGGATTACAAAACACCGATTGGTATGTTTTCATACCGATTAGTATTCAGAAAGATTGTCACCTTCTGGTGGAACTTGAGCATAAGTTATGTGGGCATTGAAGAAGTTTAATCTTGAGTGTGATGTCCTCGCTAACCTAAGGGTGGCACAATTGAATAAGCTTGATGAATTCTGGTACTACGCATATACAAGTTCTTCCTTATTCAAGGAGAAGATGAAGTACCTCCATGACAAGTACATCCGGAACAAGTAGTTCAAAGAAGGTGATCTTGTGTTCTTATTCAATTCTCGGTTACGGCTGTTTCCAGGAAAGTTGAAGTCCAAGTGGAGTGGTCCGTTTGAGGTTGTGAATGTGACACCCTTTGGTGTATTAGACTTGAAGAATAAAAATGATGAAGTGTCTATAGTCAATGGTCAACGGGTGAAGCATTATCTTGAAAAGGTTGATGATGGACACGTGGTGGCATTAATTCATTTCAAGTGATTGATGGTAACCTGTGTCATGCCGCGACATTAAATCAGGCGCTTCTTGGGAGAAAACCCATATTTGTTTTTATTCTTCTTGTTCTTCATTTTAGATAGGTTTTGTTTTGTGCTAACTGGTTTTGAAGTGAATTGCAGGAATGACTGTGATTTGCAGGAACTGTGCTTGAAAACATGGCTAAGTGTTGAGAAAGTGCGGACCACACATTTATTGTATGGACCGCACAATCTTGCATGCCACAACAGAAAGGAGAAACTATGCGGTCGCACAACTAGAGACCTAAAAATGCAACTCTTTGAAGTTTGAAATTGTAGAGAATTGGCCAATCTGCGGGCGCACTTGAAATTTTGCGGTCCACACAAATATCTGCGGCCACACTCAATTTTGTGTGGACCGTAGATCTTCAGATGGATCAGCTAAAGAGTGCGTACCGCACACAAAATTGTGCGGCCACACTCAGTTGCAACTTTTGACCTAATTTGGTCAACCTATAAATATGCCCTTCTCACACTGTTTCAAACTCTACGCACTTTGAAATCATGACACCAAAGAAAGCACAGTGAACAAAACTTGTTTCAAACATCACACTCATTTCATAAGCCTAGATTCTCACATGCATCCTTCATCATTGGTATGTTCAATTCATGTTTAGATCTTTCAAATTTTCTTACTTTTTGTTCTTAATTAGTATAGTTAATTTTAGGCCTAAAATGTCAGATAATTCATCATGTGTGCTTAATGTTGTGTCGGTAACTTCATACTAGTTAATTGGGGGATGGGTAAGCTGTGCATCATGTTTAATTTTCCTAATACCATGTCTAAATTGTGCAAAAATTGAAAAACCTAATTTTAGTGCCATCTAATTTTGAATTGTGCAGCAGCACATGAAATTGTGCGATACGTAGATCCTTAGTTAGGGAAAAACTTTGTGCATTCAATGTGCGGACCGCACTCAAAATTCAGAGAATCAGTAACACTGGGCCTAGACTTGCGCGACCGCACTTATAATTCTGTGGTCTGCACAAGGCACTCTACGACCGTACTCAAATTTGTGCGGACCGCACTTTCCCCTTTTCAACACTGTTTTGCCTGCAACTTTTCATGATCTATTTCAGAACTTTAACTGACTCATGTGCTTTGTATTGAATACAATGGTTAGATCAAGAGGTCAAGGTGATACTTCTAAAGGGAGGGTGAACCCTCCCGAGGCCGAGTCAAGGGTACTCAACCTCTTGCAGTACAGAAGAAAGAAATAGCAAAGAAGCCAACCATTGGTAGAGGTAGGGCTACAGAGCCCTCAGAATCAAGTTCTTGTATCCCGTCTAGGGAAGCCTCCGAGGGCCACTCAGTGGAGGAACAACCTGAGGCCCAATCTCAACCACCATAATTCCTTGGTAGATACCAACTCCGCAATGAACCCTCCACCTCAGCAAGGTCTTCTGAGGGTTCCGATGAAGGCAGCAAGGGTTCAGAACCCTCCTCTACACACACTCCCCCTGCACCAGTTGTAGTGGATGATATTCCAGATGATGGTAGAGGAGGTGACACTAGAGTGGGCGACCTAGAGAGGTCGAAAAAGAAGGAGGTATGGGAAGACAGATTTGTGAGCTTGATGACATTTACCAAATTCAAAAAGTGGTGGACCTAGTGATCTCTTACACTTGAGCGACAATTTTTGTTGAAGGATTTGGATAAATTCAATACAAACATGGCAAAGCAATTCAGATACAGAAAGGGGTGGACGTGGTTCACTTAGAGTGTTATGGATGCCAAGGAGAATTTGGTACGAGAATTCTATGCCAATGTGGCACAGATCAAGAAGGGTACTAAAGTGACCAAGGTGAGCAACTTGAAGGTTAGATTTGATCAAAGCACTCTGACCACTTACTTGGGGTTCGAAGAGGTGAGCCAGTTCAGTAATTAGAAATGTTTTCAAGGGGTGATGTAGCTCGCCCTTGGCTAGTATATATATTGACAGCTCCAGGACCACCACCACCGTGGATCACAACGGGAGTTCCCATTGCACGGGCTACCCTCAACTTTGAAGCAAAAGGGTGGCAAACATTTGTGTGCAGCCGTATAGACCTGAGCCAAAATAAGAACAATATTCCAATCCCCCGGGCAGTCTTGGTGGCATCTATCATGGCTGGGTACCCAATTAATGTGGGTGCCATCATGTCGGACAACATGTTAGTAGTTGTCATAAAGGGTGAAAGCTCATATCCGTATCCAAACACCCTCACGGAGTACCTCACATATGCAGGGGTGGAGCCGAGGAGATTTGATAGGAAGGTTCGAGCCAAGAAACCCTTCTCCTGGCATTCTTTGAAGGACCCGGGGAACCCGAAGCTCAAGGGTAAGTCAACTTCTTCCGTAGGCCGGTCTGATGAGCCATCGACGGTGGTTGCAGATTCAGCTGATATGCCTTCCACATCAACTGGTCCTTCCTTCCGAGACAGCTGACATGCCACCACCTCCATCTTCTAGACCATCAACATCAGTATCAGTGCCCTTCTCTTCTACATATTGACTCACTGCGCTGCGAGTCTCCCAGACATTGGCGAGTCTAAACAACTGGATGCAGACAACAACTGCAAAGCTGTCTGACATGTCTAGTGCCGTTGCAACACATTCTTCTACCCTAGCAACACCATTGGTTCCTCCGTCAATGGAGGAAACATTGAAGAAGATCTTGGACTACATTGGTGGAACATGGGGGGGCTATTGAGGAGTTGGGTAAATAGGTGAAGAAGATGAGGAAATCACAGGACTCAAGGAAATCAGTGGAGAAGTTGAGACCCGAGGTGAACAAGATAGCAATAGTTGGTGATCTTCCATTTGACTTACTGATGGAGACAGATCCATCACCAGCAAACCCAGCAGCACCAGTGGAATCGAATGGCGAGTATGATGAGCCAGACCTTGCTGCCCGCACTGCTGAGGAGGTGCTACAGATGTTCACCAACCCCGTTACTCCCCAAGAAGAGGATGATGAGATCCAATTGGAGAAGCCTGAGGGTGGTGATGCTGCTATGCACATTGAGACCACATAGGGAGTTCTCTCTACTCTCTACCCTTCCTTATTTTGATTTTTGTTAAGCATTGAGGACAATGCTTATTCTTATTTAGGGGGTGGTCTATTTGGATTGATTTTATATGACATTGTCCTGTAATAACTATAATACTCTCCTTTTATATTTATTTTCTTTTTCATTATGTATATATTCTCCCTCTCTATTGATGTATATATTCACTCTCCCATTCTCGGTTTATATATTCATCTTTGCTTTCAGTAGTTACTTCATAGTTTCTTTGTTTTATCTCAGCTTCTTATTTACCTTAATAGCTTTTTTTTGATTTGGTAGCTTCTTTTTATCTTTAAGTGGTCAATAAGTCTTTGGTTTCCTTAATGCCACGGTTCTTTCTAAAGGTGGTTTTTGTGTGAACCGAGTGGCTCTTCCAACGATGGATGGTGTGACAACCTTCTTAAGGGATTGAGTCCGTTTTTGATATTTAGGTAAAAACAGTAGTAATAATGAATAAAAGGGTCAAGCATGCTTCACTCGGTACCAACACACTTAACTACTCACTTATGGATAAAAATAAGTTCTTGGAAAGCAATGGCTCTTGTTAGTGACCGTGTGTTTCTTGTGTTGACTTAGGCAATCATCGAGTGGTTTAGTTGAGCCATTAGCGATTTTCAATCTTAAATACGATTGTTGTGGGCCCTCGACTCTATCCTCTTTAAAAATCTAGCTGTGTGAGAGGTGAGATGTTTTGTTACAAGTCCAAGTACCCGTGCGAATGGTTTAGAACTTGCCCCGAATGTGTTTCTAGGCAAAATTCTAAGTTTTGCTTTGCTTGAGAAGTGATTGTAGGCTCTCCTTGACCCATTTTGAAATTTTCCATGGCCCACCAATGATGTTATACCTAGTCAACCCTTTTGAGTCTAAAGACATTCTCATTTGATAACCATGTTACAAGCGTTTACCCATTTTATAGTGACCCTCTCTTGGCACCCGAGCTTTCCGTAACACTCATGAGAAATAATTGGCGAAAACATAAGTGTGGGGGAGAGACGAGGAGTTTGAAAGTGGTATCAAGGTACAAAAGGAGAAAATAAATGAAGAAAAGGAAAGGCAAAGAAAAATAAAGAAAGAACAAAAGAAAAGCACAAAAAGAAAGTGAATAAATTGAAGAGTTGAGGGGATTCAAAGAAAAGCAAAAGTGCAAAGCATGGAGAAAACAAAGAAGGAGAAAACAAATATCATGACCAAGAAACAGTGATGTCAAGTCTCTCTAGTTCCCCTACGGAAAAAGAAAATGACTCAAAGAGTCGGCAAAGCGTGAGCAAAAAAAGAAAAAAATGGAGTGCTTAAGGAAAGATGAACCCGTTCTATTCCAAGAATTCCTACCTTAGTCCAAAAACCTTCATTACATGCCAAAAATCCCTATGTGGTTTCAAGTCGAGTGAACTTGCATTAGTGGTGATTTACATGAGGGACAATCATATGGTACTTAGAGTCGTACTTGTGACATTCTTTTGAGAGTGATGAGCGAACTTTTCACTAATCATTGAATTGAGTGCTACATTCTTAAGCGAGATGAGATAATGGAGAGTATAATAGGAGGAATTTGGGATCCACAGTGACCTGCATGAAAGTGTGAATTTCCTTGATGAGTAAAGCCAACTCTTGATGCTCAAGTTTTACATTAGAGTTATTTGTGCTTTAACCTTGAAAACATTGCCTTATTGATAATTCATGGGTGTGTGGGTAATTGTTGGTCCCAATTATTGTGTATTTGATTCACCTTCGCTTAGATTCTTTTCTTGTGGAGGTGGGAATTAACTTATTTGCTTTAGGACAAGTAAAAGTTTAAGTTTGGGAGGAGTTGATAAATGGGGATTTTGACTACTTATTTGCGCCCTTTTTTACTTTCGTTTTAGCTCAAAAATGTTTAAAGGTATTCCCGAAAACTGATAAAATTCTTACTTGTAGGAGTATTGGAAAATGAGCCAAAGTGATGAAATTCAACTCAAGGAGGAGTGTTTTTGGACTAGGGAAAAAGTCAAGTAAAAAGACAAAGTGCGGACCGTAGAATTCTATTTGCGGCCGCAGATCATGAAGGAATCTTGACAGAGCTGCTTTGGAAAGTGTGGACCGCACAATAATTGTACGGCCGTAGAAGACAAAGATCAGAGAGTTCACATTTGGGACCATCAACAAGTGTGGACCACACTATAATTGTGCGGCCGCATAAATCAAAATTGTGGCCGCACTCAGAATTTTGTGGTCCGCAGAACTCAAGAAGTGCGGCCGCAATTCAGATTTGTGAATTCGCAGAAGCCACTCCTATCAAGAGTTACAACAAAGTGCGGACCGCACACAGAATTGTGCGTCCGTAGAACCTCCGAAAGGCCAATTTTGTTCAAAAATTTCAGCTGTGTATAAATAGTTTTTTTTGACGAAATTAAGTTAAGTTTTGAATATCTGAAACTTGGTTCATCACCCACTATGAGTAGCTAAATTTCTAGCTAGGGGGTTGACCCAACCCTAGTGTGGGCACCTAACGGGTGTTTGATTTAGGGCATTTTATGGTTGGGTGTGTAATATTTAGCCTAGTTCTTGCTATAATTGTAGAATTAATGGTTGGAAACATTGATTCAAGGAATTTGGAAAAGTTTCAAAATCAACAAACCACCCCCTATTTATAAGAATTGGGGGAACCAGAAACGAAACGGCATGCCAATATTAGCACGAAGATCGAAATGATAGAACAAATCAAGGGTCACACGAGAATAGACGCAACGCGTCCAGAAACAACATCATCGTGATGCGTGATGTCATGATGCCATTTTTTCTCTTGGGCCAGATGGTTCCAACTAACTTCCCGGGAAAATTCAAAGAATTCAAATGTGTGGTCCTCAGGAAGCCACGTTGCCCGCATTATGCACTCATCGAGATCGCCCTCAAGGGCGACCTTGATAAGCGGAGGAACTAATTGTATGGTCCAAAAAGTATCTTTGATATTGTTAAGCCACGTCAGCATTATATATCCCTCGTCGACCGCGACGTGCTATCAGTAAGGTCCCCACAAAGACCGGCCTCGAGGCTAAGTAGCCTCATAGTTATGAATGGTGCAGTCGAAGAGTCAGCAAAGATCAAGGTGGCGAAGCCGTCGTGGATCAAGGTCGAGGTCGAGCATCTTAGACAGAGTTATAATGGCTAGTTCTAAGATGAGACAGAAATGAGAATATTCTAGTAGATATTCTCTGCACATGTACTATTAGGGTTTTCTAGGAACATGTTCCCTATAAATAGAAAGAGACACAATGACAGGAGACATGAAATATTCATTTGTAAAGGACACGTTGACTTTATAAGAGAGAATCTGATCTTATCGCATATATACAAAAAGAACCTTTTTACCAAGATTTTTGCCTAGCATTTCCACTGGATCCAAGAACAACTCACATGTTCAAAGGTTTATCAATCATTCATCATTGTCAGAAAGGATATCCACTGACCTCATTCCTTTTCGGGTGTCTTACACTTTTTATTTACATAAATGTCATTTATTGTTATTTATTTCTATTAAATGCCATAGTTTACCTTTTAGGATTATTGAATATCGTTATTATTGATGTACTCACTGCCATTCGGATAAATATGCTAGTTATTTGCCTCGGTCCTGACAACTTATCTTTATAACTAAGATTAACCCTCATTTATTTAAATATAATTGATTGAAACATGATTGATATTTTTGGTCAAACACGTCCTTTTCATATTCATGTCACCATTTTAAATCAAATATTTTAGTTACCACAATCTTGAAATTCCAAAATAAATAAATATAAGATTTGAGGTATTTTTGCGATTATTTAATAATTACTTGATGATGCATCAATTCAATTTGTGATTATTTCTTTATTACAATAGTTGGAAATAGATATCACACTAGTGAATTTAATTATTACTGTAATAACTTTCCTCATTATATCATTTTACAAAATTCAGCAAGCGTTGAATCATGAAATCCGATGAAGTTTAAATAAGTAATCACTTCACTAGTACAAATGACGTTTTATATGCGTCATTTCCTTCATCTCTTCCCTGACTTTTGGTCAATCCTGAACATAACAAAAAATGAAGATTTTCATAATGACAATGAACCCAAATCCAAGCATTACGCTATCTCAATTAAGGAATAATTAATTGTTTTTTCACAATGCCAAATGGTTCATTTTAATCTTTTTAATCTTTTTTTTAAAATAAAATATTTTGGTTAAAAGGTTGTTTTTTTCCACCTAGGATTTGAAACTGGCAGCGGCAGCACTATCGAATAAAAATTTAAGCAGATGTTGGTATGAATCGATCCCAGACAACTCACTAATAGCTTGCTTGGCCAAGCTTTTCTGAGGCCAAAAGTACTTTTTTTCTTCAAAGTTGAAGTATTTGGCCAAACTTTTAGAAGGAAAAAAGTTCTTTTGAGTAGAAGCAGCAGTTTTGGAGAAGTAGAAAAAAGTAGCCTCAAAAGCACTCTATTGGAAATCATTTTTGAGAAAAATACACGTAAAAAAATTCTTTTTAAATGTTTGGCCAAACACCAATTGTTGCTCAGAAATACTTTTTCAATTAATATTCAAACACAAGTTGCTTCTCACCAAAAGTACTTTTGAAAAAAGCACTTTTAAGAAAAATCACTACTTAAAATAAGTTAATTTAAGAAGTTTGGCCAAATAGGTCATAAAAGCAAGGTTGAGTACGCCCAAATCAACCAATGTAACTACCTAAGCTTTGAGTTTTAGGGTGACAATCAAAACATATATAGTACGTATTATTTAAGATTTACATCATGCATTTTTTTAACGAAATTATCGGGGGCCAGTACCTTCCCTATCCTAAGCATAGGTCCGCCTCTGACTTGAAGTGAAACCAAGTGGGAAATAATACGAGTCCATTTTTTTTGTATATTCCTTTGCGAAAAATCTAATGCTTTCCAAGAAAATCAGTACATCAACTTGAACATCATACATATTCCTCCTCGCGAGGAAAAATACAAAGAGTAGCTGTTTGAAAAGTCATATCAACTTGAACTTCATACATATTCATTGTATGCAAGAATTTTTGTAAGCAATGTCAAAATTTATAGAAGAACGTGAATAAATAACTTTTATTATCATATTTTTAGATAACAAATAATTTTAGTCTATTGGAATTATTGAGTCTTAAGTTAGAATAGGTTCTCAGGGCTTCCTTCATCTTCTTTAGCCGAGGGTCAATCGGAAACAGTTTCTCTACCCGTTTAGGGTAGGGGTAAGGCTACGTACATCCTACCCTCCCCAGACCCCATGCTCTCTCAAATATTTGCCAAAAATACATACTAGACGAGGTTCGAACCTTTGACCCTTGGAGCAAAATCAAGCACATAACCAATACGCCAAAAAATAATCTATGTCAAATAGTATCATTTTTTTCTACTTATTCGTTTCCTTGTAATATATATATATATATATATATAACAGTGTCGCGTGGCACCGCTTTATTAAATGCACGTCTGCCTCTGTCGACAAGACAATCTTGTTTACTCTTTTTTTGTGTATTTACTGTCGGATTATAAATTGTTTGAAACACGAAAAGTGTCTCAAGTCGAAGAGTACACCAAGTTCGTGGCCACTCCCAAATTTCAAGTCCTCTTTTTATTGGACGAGATAGTTGGTGATCCAATTCGACGTGTGCATTGCATAGGCAATTAGTATTCATAATGAAACGGTTAAGAGTCAAATCCCTTGAATTTTATGATCCAATCCAAAAAGTACATATTAATTATTTTTGTTGGTTTGCATTTTAATGAAAAAGTCTTCTTTTTGGAGCATCATTATATGAGTTCACAATCTTGAAATATCCGTCATGTCATATATTAATGCAAGAGATTTAAGTAATATTCCTCCCTCTAGTTCTAAATTAAGCCTCGTAGTTTTTACCTTTCTTTATGAAGAAATATAGAGGGCATAAACATACGAACAATGAAACTCGCATTAACTTTTATAAATATTTATTAAATAGCAGCACTTAAACTTAGTCCAGTTCGTCTCTCGCGCATATCAGAAAAGGGAAAAACAACCCAAGCTGTTGAAATTTGAACGTAATTAGTTTTCTGTTTTATAATATTCATTTTGGTCCCAGTGTTTCCTGCACGTAAAGCAACATGTATTTCAATTCCATGCATCGATAGAGGTTGACGTGCAATGATAAAGGAAGAGAATATTGCATGTAAGCATATTATTAATGAATAGAAGAAGAAATTTGATTCATTTTATATAATATTACTCATGAATAATAATTTCGAAAATTTAATGACAACAGCAATGGTATACACGCTTAATTCTGTGTTTAATTCATTAACCAGAGGATGTTTAGTGATATCCTCCAATTCCACCACCACCTCCTCCACCAAAACCACCTCCGGCTCCTCCACCTAAACCACCTCCTCCACCAAATCCGCCTCCAAATCCACCTCCGGCACCTCCTCCAATGCCACCACCAACTCCCCCTCCCGCACCACCACCAAATCCTCCACCAATGCCGCCACCCTTGCCAAATCCTCCGCCTAAACCACCACCAGCTCCTCCACCAACTCCTCCTCCTGCACCACCACCAATTCCTCCACCAAAGCCACCACCCTTGCCAATTCCTCCACCAATTCCACCTCCAGCACCTCCACCAACGCCGCCACCAATTCCTCCACCTATGCCGCCACCTTTACCGATTCCACCTCCAATGCCACCACCCTTGCCAATACCACCTCCAACACCACCACCAGCTCCCCCGCCAATGCCGCCGCCTTTGCCTATACCACCTCCAATGCCACCTCCTTTTCCAATCCCACCTCCAACACCACCACCGACTCCTCCACCAACGCCGCCACCAACACCACCACCTTTGCCAATACCCCCGCCGATTCCCCCACCTTTTCCAATTCCACCTCCAACACCACCACCTACTCCACCACCAGCTCCTCCACCAATGCCACCACCTTTTCCAATTCCACCTCCAGCACCACCACCGGCTCCTCCACCAATGCCACCACCCTTTCCTATTCCTCCTCCTGCACCACCTCCAATACCTCCTCCTACTCCACCACCAGCTCCTCCTCCAACTCCGCCACCTTTCCCTCCACCTGCACCTCCTCCAATGCCACCACCTTTTCCATATCCTCCACCAGCACCAGCGCCACCACCAATTCCTCCTCCTTTGCCTCCTCCACCAATTCCTCCTCCAGCTCCTCCACCAATACCGCCTCCTGCACCACCACCAGCTCCTCCTCCTTTGCCTCCTCCAGCTCCTCCACCTATACCGCCTCCTGCACCACCACCAATTCCTCCTCCTTTGCCTCCTCCAGCTCCTCCACCAATACCGCCTCCTGCACCACCACCAGCTCCTCCTCCAATACCACCACCTTTACCAATTCCTCCACCTATACCACCCCCGCCTCCTACTCCACCACCAACTCCTCCTCCAATACCACCACCTTTACCAACGCCACCACCAATTCCTCCTCCTTTGCCACCTCCAACTCCTCCACCAATACCGCCTCCTGCACCACCACCAACTCCTCCTCCAATACCACCACCTTTACCAATTCCTCCACCTATACCACCCCCGCCTCCTGCTCCACCACCAACTCCTCCTCCAATACCACCACCTTTACCAATGCCTCCACCAATACCACCCCCGCCTCCTGCACCACCCCCAATTCCACCACCTATTCCACCACCAGCTCCACCACCAACTCCTCCTCCAATACCACCACCTTTACCTATGCCTCCACCAATACCACCCCCGCCTCCTGCACCACCCCCAATTCCACCACCTATTCCACCACCAGCTCCACCACCAACTCCTCCTCCAATACCACCACCTTTACCTATGCCTCCACCAATACCACCCCCGCCTCCTGCACCACCCCCAATTCCACCACCTATTCCACCACCAGCTCCACCACCAACTCCTCCTCCAATACCACCACCTTTACCTATGCCTCCACCAATACCACCCCCGCCTCCTGCACCACCCCCAATTCCACCACCTATTCCACCACCCTTTCCGAACCCACCACCAGCTCCACCACCAATACCGCCTCCATCACCACCACCAAAACCTCCACCACCCCCACCACCAAATCCACCTCCAACACCTCCAACACCTCCAACACCTCCACCAGCGCCAAAACCACCACCAAATCCTCCACCCTTAAACAGAAACTTCTCATCCTCAAATTTCACATTTCTAGCAAGAACCACACTCCCTACAAGGACATGAAAACAAAGCAATGCTAACACCCCAACCCTGAATCCCCGACCTATCATCTTCAAGGAATAATTTTGAAGTGCGTGACCTTTTCAGTTTTCTGACAACTGATTTGAGCAAATGGTACTAAGAGGTAAAGGGCTTTATATACTTGCATTTTTCTTGCAGTAAAACTTCAATGTCTTGCTCTTACATTAATGATGTGCATTAAATAGCTTCAACTACTACCCATTTGCCTCATTCAAAGTTGAGATGCATACATAATTATGAGAACGTGTTTTCTTTAAAACCAGTTTATCTCTTCTCATAAAAAAACAATGCAAGTTTCGATCTTGATATGACAAAACCATTTGCTTTCAGACAACGATGTCAAACAATTCAACATTTTGGTGCAGAAAATTAGTTTTATCCGCCTATGTTAAAAGAAGAAAAATAATTTTTGTCTGCCTAAAAGTTGTACGTAACGGTAGAGAAGTAGCCTTTTATTTCAGTTTGCATTAAAGGCTAGAATTTCTTTTATTGGGTATAGTTGAATTTGCCAGCTATTTTTTGCTTGCTTAATGGACTGGAATAAGTTTGGTTCGCACCATAGAATTGAATTTTGTGTGCTAAATTTAAGGTTTATGTTAATGCTGATTAATTAATTTAAATTCACACTTTGATTATTGATGGTTGTCAGCTAAGATACTAGCTTCTTGATTTCTTCTTAAATAGTCTAAAAACTAAAGCTTCTTAAATAGCCTCGCTTAACTTGCATAAATATTTGGGCAAAGATCACTTCTAACCGGCGACGGAAATTATTTAATTGTCACAAAAGTATATAAAATTTTAATATTGTATAGCCGCTCTTAAAATAATAGCAGAATATATATATATCGCAAAAGTATATAAAATTTTAACATTGTATAACCGCTTTCAAAATAAATATACAAAAATTTATACAAATTTTATACACTTTTCTCGGCTACCGAATGTAAATAGTTTTTGGTGCGAGCTAAAAGTAAAAAAAACCCTAAGATTTTTATATATTTTTTGTATATAACATACATATATGTACATATATACAAAATNATATAAAAAATATATATATATATATATATATATATATATATATATATATATATATATATATATATATTAGCTATTATTTTAACAACGGTTATACAATATCATTTCCTTGAATATATTGTGAACTTACTCTTTTTGTAATTGATTTAACATTAATAGCTAGCACACAAAAAGCTTTTCTATTATGCTACATTATAAATTTATTTACTTTTTTTATCACTTTGAGTATACCTATTACTTACGGATATTTCTGCACATTTCATAACGCCGAACAATTTTGGGATATCAAATTGGTTTGAGTTGTGTTTAACTAGTTTTTTACAATTTCAAAAAATTATTGTCCATCTTTTAATATGAAGACACTTTTGTATCCACCTTTTTCTGTCTAATTCCATTTTAAATTATTTTTAAGTAGCTAGTTGAAATTCTATGATAGTTGGTATACCAAAATTCCGTCAAGAGTATCTTTCAAGTCGGGTATACTCCAATATTTTCAATGTCGATCGACAAGAAAATTTGAGCAAAGGTCACTTTTAATCCGCGGTTAAAATTACTTATATTTTATTATCGCAAAAGTATATGAAATTTATATATTTTTTGTAAATAACATACATAAATCTATATATGTATAGAATTATAAATTTTTCTATACGATGCAATTTTTCCAAATTTTTTAATCCAGTTGGGGTCTCACATTTGTTCTCTTGTAATAGGCAAAATCTATTTATATTTCTTTTTTGATGTATAATAAACTTAAGATAGATAGGTAAGAGCAAAGTTGCTCTGACATGGCAGTTTAGGTGCTATACGTGTCGACGTAACACTAGTGTGGGTGGGGTATGGAATCCTTACCGGATTTAGTCAAATAATTTTGGACATTTTGATCACATCTGACGAAAATTCGAGACGGGATACAATTTGATTCCCGAAATTAGAACCAAAATTAGGATAAATTTGAAAAAAGTAGCATAACTTATCTAGGAAAAAAATCATTTATTTGTCTATAATTTTTTAACTAAAAAAAAAAATCACATTTTACAAGTTATACGTAAGTATTCCACAAAATCTCTCATAATTTAGAGATATTTCTAGATTACTATATTTTTATATTATTTTTAGTTGGATCCTCATATTCATATTCGTACCAAGATTCGTACACCCAAATTTTAGAATTTATATATCGAAGGTTCCGACCTCTTGATCCACATTAGGGTAAGAGGCCAATTAAGAAGTTATTGCTTGCAGTTACACATCAAAATCAACAGCAGTGTGACTTGAAACAACCTATCTTTCTACTAGTTTTAATTTTGCTTTACCTTTTCCAGCTCTTAACAGCAAACAAATTGACTTTCTGGTGCTAAATAAAGACAAAATGCAAATTGCTATACAAAAAAAAAAGGTTACACTTTGTTCTATCAATCTTTACTTTTCCTTTTTCCCACGACAATCTGTATTTTCCAGTCAAGTGGATTAGAGTAAATGAAACTATCTAACTTCATTCAAAGAAAAAAGTTGAATTACAATAATCTAAAGGGGAGATAATTACTATTTCCTTCAGTTCACAATAAGTGATGTTTTAGCTTTTTTTTTTTTGTTGTGAAAATAAGTGATTTTTCTAGATTTTAAGAATAAATTAATTATTTTTTTCTTACTTCGTCTTTGGGATAAATAGTGTTGGAGTACGTGTTAAAGTGTTTATATGAAGAGATAGTAAAAATTAATATGGTCAATTCTATTCCTAATTAATGTTAAAATGTAGATTTCTTAATCTGTGTGAAAGCAGACAAAAAATCACCTACTCCCTCCGGTCCAAAATAAGTGATTTTCTGGATTTTTTCTTGTGGTCCAAAATAAGTGATTTTTTCGGAATTCAAGAATGATTTTTTTTCTTCCTACATTGGCTTTGGAGTAAATAGTGTTAGAATATGTGTTAGGAGTATTTAAGTGGGATAATAAATGTTAATATGATCGATTTCATTACTAATTAATGATAAAATGTGAATTTCTTAATATATGTAAAAACGTCCTCTGGCGTCGAGGGAATTGCACGTATAGAGATTCAAAAAAGAATCGATCTGATCCAGGTCATAATCTTTATGGGATTCCCAAAATTATTAATCGAAAGTCGACCGCGCGGAATCGAAGAATTACAAACGACCTTACAAAAAGAATTTAACTTATTTTGAACAGAAGGGAGTATTGTGGACCGGAGGCAGTAAGTATTAAATGCCCTACGAGCAGAAGAGTTTTACCAAACACGTACTCATTTATTAGTTCCTTGGTCCCGAATTATGTGATGCGATTCATATTTGCTAAGTCAAATTTCTAATATATAGACAGTAAATTCAGATATAAATTTTTTAAGTTTTTGAAATAAAGTTTACATATTTGAAAATTATATATATAAGAAAAAATACTATAAACAATAATTAATAATTGAGAATATAAAAAGCATATGAAAACACTACAGTAAAAAAAAAAAATCATTTGGCTCTCTAAATTTAAAGTGCTGTCACATAAATTAGGACTGAATAAGTATTATTTTCTTTAGGATGTACTCTTACTATTCCAAATTAACTAGATTAGATTTTTTTGGGAAGAGAAGATATAATTTAAAGTATCACTCCTACGATTAAGTCGATTAAACGCTTTTCTTAAGAGGTTTGAAAAATCTTAAAAAGATAGATAATATATATTTACCTATCGGTTTAGCTATAAATACCATGGAAATATGTAACAAAGATCAGAGGCGGATTCAGGATTTTAAGAGGGTGGGTGCACTATTGTGAAGATGCAGATTTAGAATTATTTATATTTGACGAGTTTAACTCTAGTATTTACTATGTACCCACTATACTTTTGAAATTATAGGTTCAAAGTTATATTATTTTTAAAATTTTAGTGATTTTGACATATATATTAATACTCCGTGCCGAAAACAAAACCGTCCGAAGTGGGATTTGAACCTCCAATTTCACTCGTAGAGGTGCACCCAATGATTATTGCATCACAGGTGTCTCTGAGCATGGGTTCACGTACATATAATTAAATAATTTAAAAAAATATAATATTATTATACAAGATTCGAAGAATATAAGTTCACGTGAACCCATATACTAAGATTTAGACACGCCCCTGACTTCTTTAAAGTAATAGACAACAATGCCATACAATTATTGTACTCATGACTAATGTGATCTTTATTATTGACCTTCCATGCCATGTGATTTTTTGTTGCCATTCACCAATCAAAATTCTTCTGTGGTTCAGTTTTTTCTCTTTTCAAAAGCAATAATACTTTATTATTCAAACAACCAGATCACTTATAATGTAATTATAAGTAATTTTTATGATAAGTATTAATTAGTAACCCGTTAAACAAAATAACTAACTTGCTAGTACATGTTAAGTTACTAGTGTACCAATAAAATACCATTATTACATTAGGGCCAACCTGTTGAAATAAAATTATAATACAATGGAAATAGAAAAAGAATTGTATGAAATTAAATTTCTCAAAGGAAAATCAAGGGTTTGAGAGAAAATATACAAATAACCATAGCAAGGTCCAGATTTAAGAATTTGATACTCGAAAACTCGATCGACAGGGAGAAAAGGAAGAAGCAGAACAAATATAATATATTTATGTACAAACTTTTTTGAGTCCATTCTTTATTGACAACCTATAAATTATAAAATATAAGTCGCACCCTAAACATTGTATGATTTAAGTAATTTCATTACGAGTATGGTGATGAAAAATTAATGACGGAAGAATAAGAATCATTATAGAATAGAATAAGAATAACTAGAATTCTTCCTCGAACAAAGGCACACATAGATAGTGAAAATTTTAGAAAGCTACATAATATATATATATATATATATATATATATATATATATTATGTAGCTTTCTAAATTTTTTACTACCAATGTGTGCCTTTGTTCAAATCGTACAATCGTTCAATATATATATATATATATTAAAAGTGAACCTGTCTGACCCAACGCGACAGTAAGATCACATCAAAGTTAAAAATATCTTTAGATAACACAACATAAGTTCCAACATGAAGATGCAACTCAATAGAGTTGATGAAATATTTAAACAATTAAATTTAGATACTTGGCATCATGTTCTAGTGTCTTTAAATACGCTACTTACAAAAAAAAAAAAAGACAAAATAATTGCAATATAATTCTTAAATTTATAGCATGTTTAGCCAAGGTTTTTCAATCCTAGAAGTATTTTTTTTTTAAAGTTGAAGTGTTTGGCCAAGTTTTTGCAAGGAAAAAAGTACTTTTGAGGAGAAGCAGATGTAGTTTTGGAGAAACAGAAAAAATAGCTTCTCTCCAAAAATACTTTTTCTGAAAAACACTTTTGAGAAAAATACACTTAGAAGCAATTTTTAAAAGCTTTGCAAAGCACTAATTGCTGCTCAAAAGTGCTTGTCAAATTAATTAGCCAAACACAAAACGTTCTTCACCAAAAATACTTTTGAGAAAAGCACTTTAAAAAAAAACACTTCTCAAAATAAGTTGATTTGTGCAGCCAAACATGCTATTAATCTTTTTAAATTTGGTTTTGTGAATACCTAATTTTTGCATGCTTTTAATACTAGTATTTGGATGACTTTTAATTGTTTGTGCATTTTTATTTGCATTCCTTTATTAAAAATTCCAATATATATATATATATATATATATATA
>ML272489.1:0-61289 GCA_005239495.1 Nicotiana undulata | reverse complement strand
GGCACGAAATCACCCTTCGTGCTTTACACTCTTCCTCACTATGCAATGTAATCAAGTATCATGGCACGGGATCACCCTTCGTGCTTTACACTCTTCCTCACCAAACAATAACAGATAAATGGCAATGAGTACAACATAGTGGAAATAAGCAATTCAAAACACCCGTCAAGGGGAAAACATCAATTTAATAGCTCAATAAATTCCCGACAAGGGTCTCAGCTATAACCAATCACCTCGGTCGCATACTCTACACTTGGATTATCATTTGTATCAATAATTCTCAAACTCAACAACCAATACTTTCAATCAAGAATAAATTACCCAGTAAAAACAATCTCATAATATGCTAAACATGGAGGAAATACTGCAATTTCTATCAAAATAGATTCACGGGCATGCTTGACACACATTGCATAGGTACTCGTCACCTCACCTATGCAATGAACATGATAATCACTTAGCACATAACAAATAATACCTATTCCCTCACCAAAGTTAGGCAAGACACTTACCTCGGTCCAAAGTATAGCAATCAACCCTCTACGACCGTCTTTCCTTTATAATACGACTCCGAAACACTGATATCTACGTATAATTAATTCAATAATATCAATAAAGACTCGATGATACAATCCCATAGCCTAGATATTCAATTTCCAGCATTCTTCCAAAATTACCAAAATTTGACCCGGGCCCGCTTGGTCCAGACTCGAGGTTCGGACCAAAACCCAATCACCCATAACCCCACGAGTTAAAATATAAAATTTGTTTCAAGATCCGACCCCAAATTGAGGTTGAATCACCCAATTTTCCCAAAAACCTAACTCTACCCAAAAACCCTAATTTCTACTTGATTTTAAGATTTTAGGCCTAGATTTCTAGTGATTATGGAAGGAAAATGGAAGAACTTCATGTTAGAATCACTTACCCAAGTGTTTATGGAGGAAAATTAGCTTGAGGATCGTCAATGGGGTTTGGAGGAGGAGAAGAAGGCTGAAAATGTGATATTCCCGTATGGTATTCTGTTTTGGGGTATTTTTAATAACTGGGCAAAATTACCCTTCGCGTTCGCGGGCCCCTGGCCGCATTCGCGAAGGGTTAGCTGCTGGGACCTACGCGTTCACGGAGCCAGGGCCGCATTCGCGAAGGTCTGACTCCTAACCTTCCGCGTTCGCGAAGAACAAACTACCCAGCCCCCCCAGACCCCAGCCTAACACTACGCATTCGCACCCCCAGGGACTCGTTCGCGTAGAAGCACTGTCCAGTGCTTCGCGTTCGCGTCTTCCTCTACGTGTTCGCGTAGAATAAAATCCCAGGCCACAATAATTACCCTTCGCGTTCACGAGCCCTTGACCGCGTTCACGAAGGGTATTACACCAGACACCAGCAAATTATCAAAAACACCAGATTTTTCATGTTTTCACACCCCGTTAGCTACCCGAAACTCACCCGAGCCCTCGGGGCTCAAAACCAAAAACACACACGACTCCCAAAATATCCTACGAACTTATTCAAGCTTTTAAATCACCAAAATATCATCAAAAACTAGGAATTAAACCTTAAAACTCATTGAATTTCCTCAAAACTTCATAAAGCTTAACTTTTCCAATTTTGATCCGAATCACGTCATTCCAAGTCCGTTTTATACCAAATTTTACAGATAACTCACATAACATATAATAAACCTGTTCTGGGTTCCGGAACCATAATACTGCCCCGGTAACACGGTTTCCACGTAAATATTCATTTTCAAAATGCTTTATCATTTTCAGAAAATAATATTCTTTAAAAATTCATTTCTCGGGCTTGGGACCTCGGAATTCAATTCCGGACATACGCCCAAGTCCCATATTTTCCTACGGACCCTTCGGGACCATCAAATCATGGGTCCAGGTCCGTTTACTACAAATATTGACCAAAGTCAACTTTATTCATTTAATTATCATAAAATTCCATTTTCATCAAATTCCAACATAAGGACTTCCCGGCTACACGCCCGGGCTGCGCACGCATATCGAGGTGAGATTAACAGAGGCTTTCGGTGCCTCGAAATACAGATTTAGCTAGAATTACTTAGGATGACCTTTTGGGTCATCACACTAGCAGCAAAATTATAGAAGTAGTTCCAAAAAGCTAGTACATATGATACCAAACCACCATAGCATAAAACTGAAAAGTAATTATTTTACCTAAGAAAATGAATCTAATAGTTACCAAACCTCATTATCAGATTCTTAACATTCTAAGAGTGAGTATTCCAGGTCTTGTGTATATGCTCATGCGACATCTTAATCCAAGGCTTGGTCTGTATCATTGTTGCATATGCAATTAATCTTTCCGAAAGTTTGAGAAAAGAAGTTCATAGTGATGCAATGGATACTAATTATGTTGCCAATGCCATCTCAACTTCTCTTTCCAGGCAACTTTTCTTGTGTAACTGAAGATTTAATTATGTAAAAGAATTTTGGGAAGATTGATCTTAAACAGGGATATGAAAGATATTTAAGTTGGACAATTGTAACTTAAACTTTATGTTAGAACTCAAAGGGAACTGAATGAGAGATCGAGAGGTAACGTGGAAAAGAAATTCTCCAAACCATTGTGTTATAAGCTCTCCAAACGTCCAGAGCAGGATTAAGAGATTTGTCGACGGTTTTTTGTTATATATATGTTCATTTAGTAAATGAATATGGTCCATTTATGTAATTAGTTAAATGAATTTTGTGCATTAATTATTGAAGGCAACTCCTCAAGTTCTCCATATTTATTTTTCTATAACAACAAAGAGAATTTTGGTTAATGTACCATTATATGAATGAGGTGATATATATATATATATATATATATATATATATATATATATATATATATATATATATATATATATCTAAGGGTATCGCAGTTGTTAGCCTTTTGTTTCCTCATTATATAGAGGTTAAAATGACTTTTTATATGACTTTATCATCAATAACCCACGTTATTGTATAATTATTTGTAGTTTCCATGTGCATATACATTGTATATAAACAGATATCGGTAGCTTCATAAATTTGCTATAATCTATATTTACTTTTTTGTATAAATATATTGTAGATATAATATTTGATTAAGGATAAAATTTGTATTTATTTTTCATGAATATTTTAGTAAATCAACTTTACCTAAACGTCTTCACACTTATAATATAGTACTAGTCAACACGCGTACCCATATTTATGAATATAAAAACTTTAAAAAATTTATATCAATATTATCAAAAAAATCTTTTTGAGTGACAAAAACTAAAGAAAGAAGTATAAGTTCTTGATATCTTATGGTGATCTATTATTAGCTTGTTTCAAAAAGCCAAAACATCGTTAAGGTGGCAAAAAATGATATACTTCGAGTAAAAACTAAAAAAATCGTACATGAAAAATATTTATTTGAACACAAAAGAAAAAAGTGTTTAGCCTCGTAGGCTCTTTGATTTTTATTGTAGACGTCATTGAAGTCTCATCGGCATAAACGCCTCCTCTAACTTGTTGCAACACCAATGATTGTCCAAAGGCACCACCATATCCAAGAACTTATTAGATATGTCATCTGTATCGGCAAGTGATTTGTTAGGCTCATAAGATAATCCAAAATTATAAAGTTAGTTTGCTATATTATCACCGACAAAAATAATGACAGGCTTTGTCTTCCTTATAATACATGGAGCGCTAGCTAGTAAATATTACTACTATATTTTAGTTTGTTTATAGAATAATATGTCTATCAAATATCATTAATAGTATTTTTATCTGGAATATTCTCAAAGCAATGATTCTATGAATTTAATTGTCACGATCTGAAATTCCCACCACCGGGACCGTGATGGCGTCTAACATTGGACCCGCTAGACAAGCCAACGTGCTTAATCATATTTACTAAAAACCATTAATTATTAAGCGAGAACAGGTAAAAATCGGCTTTTCCGTAACTAAAAGCTTAAAAGTAAGAACAGATAAAATGGAAATGCATAGCTAAATCTATAAACTTAGCAAAAATACTCAAACTAGCCAACCCGAATCTTTGGAGTCACCATGTCACGGACTATCTATGATTAATACAGATAAAAGGTCTGAAAGAAATAATACAACTATTTTCTGAAGTACTAGAAACAGAAATAAAGGAAAGTGGAATAAGAAAGGGGACGCCAAGGCCTGCGGACGCCTGCAGGTCTACCTCAGTGTCTCCGGTGGACTGAAGGACACTCCCTCGATCAGTGTCCACTGGGTCCGGTATCGTAATCTGCACAACATAAAGAAGTGCAGGTGTAACATCAATACAACCGACCCCATGTACAGAATAAGTGCCGAGTCTAACCTCGGCGAAGTAGTGACGAGGCTAGGACATGGCAAATAATGAACACCTGTGCAATTCAATAATATATAAAAGGAATACGACAGGAAAATAACCAGTTAAGTGTAAAACGGGGGAGAACATGCCGGGGACAAGGGGAAACAATTTCTGAATCACGGAACGAAACAACAGTCTAAGTATCAAAAATAGCACAGGAAGTAAACACATAGAACAAACAAGTACACAACATCACCCTTCGTGCTTTACTCTCATCCTCACCAAAACAAGTGCACGACATCACCCTTCGTGCTTTTTTTATCATCCTCACAAAATAAATAAATAAATAAATACACGGCATCACCCTTCGTGCTTTTACTCTCATCCTCACATTGTAATGAATAAATAAAACGGCACGACATTATCCTTCATGCTTTTAAATATTAAATCATGACACGACATCACCCTTCGTGCTTTACACTCTCATCCTCACATTGTAATGAATAAATAAAACGGCACGACATTATCCTTCATGCTTTTAAATATTAAATCATGACACGACATCACCCTTCGTGCTTTACACTCTCATCCTCACATTGCAACAATTAAATACACGACATCACCCTTCATGCTTTACACTCTTCCTCACAATGCAACAAATAAATACACGGCATCACTCTTCGTGCTTTACACTCTTCCTCACCCAAACAATATCAAGAACAACTGTTTGGCAAGGAAAAATCAATAACATGTATCATAATCACAATATCCCGACAAGGGAACAACAATAGAAACAAATACTGTCCCGGCAAGGGACACAACTATAATCAATCTCGCTCAAGGGTAAAACTTAACAAAATAATCCTCAACCGAAAATTAATCAACAATGTTCGCAACCAAATATTTCCAACAATTGAATAACCTCCAAAATGAAATCTACTTCATAACACAGTAAATAATGAAGAAAAACACCTATATTATAAAGACCGACTCACGGGCATGCTTGACAACAATGCATAGGTACTCATCACCTCACCTATACATTGAACATGGTATAAACACGTAGCACATATGACTCAACGCCTATTCCCTCAAGCTAAGGTTAAACCAAACACTTACCTCGATGCCACGAACACAATTCAAGCCTCAACTACCGCTTTACCTCTAGATTCCACCACCAACTCGCTCGTATCTAGCCACAAGTTACTTAATTATATCAATAAATGCTAAATGAATCAATTCTAATTCATGGAAATGAGTTTTCTAAAGTTTTCCCCATAAAGTCAAAAATCGACCTCAGGCCCGCTCGGTCCAAACTCGAATATCGAGCCAAAACTCGATTACCCATTCACCCCCGAGCCCGGATATATAAATGGTTTTGGAATCCGACCTCAATTTGAGGTCTACATCCCCAAATTTAAATATTCTTAGGTTTTACCATAAATTCCCAATTCCAACATGACAACCCTAGATTCTAGGATGAAAACTTGTAAAAAGAAGTTAAGGATTGAAGAAAATGAGTTAGAATCACTTACTAATGTTTTGGAGAAGAAAGAGTGTTTGAAAAATCGCCTCTTATGTTTTTAGGGTTTTGAAAAATGAAAAATGGCTGAAAATCCCGTTTAAATATACCCCCCGCAGGCCTGCACCGCGGACCGCACAAAAGCGACCGCGACCGCGAAGACCCTTCTACCGCAGACCGCAAAAATGCGACCGCGGCCGCGAAGACCTTTCCACCGCGGACCGCACAAAGACGACCGCGGCCGCGAAGACCTTCCACCGCGGACCGCGCAAAGGCGGCCGCGGACCACACTTGAAGGTTCAAAGATCTGTACTTCTCTAAACCTGCAACAACCCTGTTCTAAGCCTAAAAACATCCCGGGACCTACCCGAAACTCACCCGAGCCCTCGAAACTTCAAACCAAAAGTGCACGCAACCTCGAATACATCCTACAGACTTATTCATGTAATCAAATCACCAAAATAACATCATAACATCGGATTAAACTTCAAATTTTGCAATTTAGGTCTGAATAACGTCAAATGGATTCCGTTTCTTACCATACTTCACAGATAACACATATAAATCATATTGAACCTGTACCGGGCTCCGGAACATAGATACGGGCTCGATACCACATGTTTCACATAGAATTCATTTTCAAAACCCTTTATATTTTTTAGAAATCAATTTTCTTTAAAAATTCATTTCTCGGACTTGGGACCTCGGAATTCGATTCCGGGCATACGCCCAAGTCCCATATATTCCTACGGACCCTCCGGGGCCGTCAAATCACGGGTCCGGGTCCGTTTACCAAAAATGTTGACCAAAGTCAACTTTATTCAATTAATTCATATAAAATAAACATTTTTATCAGTCTTTCACTCAACGGCTTCCCGGATACACGCCCGGGCTGCGCACATAAATCGAGGTGAGATATAAGGAGGTTTTCACGACCTTGAAACACAGAATTAGATAAGGATACACCGGATGACCTTTTGGGTCATCACAATCTCCACCTCTAAAACAAACGTTCGTCCTCGAACGGACATAGAATGGTACCTGAATCGAGGAAAAGATTGGGATATTGGATCCGCATATCGGATTCGGACTCCCAAGTAGCTGCCTCAACATGCTGCCCTCCCCACTGAACATGAACCGAAGGATAACTCTTCGATCTCAACTAACGAACGTGCCGGGCTAATATGGCTACCGTCTCCTCCTCATAAGTCAAATACTTTTCTAACTGGACACTGCTGAAGTCAAGTACATGAGAGGGATCGGCAGTATACGTCCGAAGCATAGATACATGAAACACCGGATGTACGGCTGATAAACTCGGTGGTAAAGCAAGTCTATAGGTCATCTCTCCTACCTTCTCAAGAATATCAAAGGGACCAATGTACCTAGGTCTCAACTTGCCCTTCTTTCCGAACCTCATCACGCCCTTCATAGGAGACACCCGAAGCAATACCCGGTCTTCTATCATAAATGCCAAATCACGAACTCTGCGGTCTGCATAACTCTTCTGCCTGGACTGAGTTGTACGAAGTCTATCCTGAATGATCTTCACCTTGTCCAAGGCATCCTGAACTAACTCTGAACCCAACAATCTAGCCTCTTCCGGCTCGACCCAACCGGCGACCGACATTGCCTACCATACAACGCCTCATAAGGAGCCATCTGAATGCTCAACTGGTAGCTGTTGTTGTAGGCAAACTCAGCTAAAGGCAAAAATTGGTCCCATGAAACTCCAAAGTCAATGATACATGCTCGCAACATATCCTCCAAGATCTGAATGGTACGCTCGGACTGCCCGTCTGTCTGAGGATGAAATGCTGTGCTCAAATCAACCCGTGTGCCCAACTCACATTGAAATACTCTCCAGAAATGAGAGGTAAACTTAGTACCTCGGTCAGAAATAATAGACACGGGTACACCATGCAAGCGAACAATCTCCCTGATGTAGATCTTTGCCAACTTCTCCGAAGAATTCGAAACTGATATAGGAATGAAGTGTGATGACTTGGTCAGCCTATCCACAATGACCCACACCGCATCAAACATCCTCTGAGGACGTAGGAGATCAACTACGAAATCCTTGGTAACACTTTCCCACTTCCACTCGGGAAGCTCAATCTGCTGCATCAAACCACCAGGTCTCTTGTGCCCGTACTTAACCTGCTGAAAGTTCATGCACCGAGCTACATATTCCACAATGTCTTTCTTCATCCTCCGCCACCAATAATGCTGCCACAAATCCTGGTACATCTTTGTGGCGCCCGTATGAATGGAATATCGGGAACTATGGGCCTCATGCAATATTAAATCACGAATACCATCAACATCAGGCACACAAATACAACCCTGCATCTTTAAGACTCCATCATTATCCACTGTAACTTGCTTGGCACCTCCGTGCCGAACCGTATCTCTAAGAACACATAAATGACGATCGTCATACTGCCGGTCCCGAATACGATCAAACAATGAAGAACGAGCCACTGTATAAGCTAAAACACTGCTAGTCTCTAAAACATCCAATATCATGAATCGATTGGCCAAGGCCTGAACATCTAGAGCAAGCAGTCGCTCTCCGACCGGTATATAAGCAAGACTACCCATACTGGCTGACTTCCAGCTCAAAGCATCAGCCACCACATTGGCCTTTCCCGGATGATATAGAATGGCAATGTCATAATCTTTCAATAGCTCTAACTATCTTCTCTGCCACATATTCAACTCTTTCTACTTGAACATATACTGCAAACGCTTATGGTCCGTGAACACCTCACACGACACACCATACAAATAATGCCTCCAAATCTTCAACGCATGAACAATGGCTACTAACTCCAAATCGTGAACTGGATAGTTCTTCTCATGAATCTTCAACTGACGAGAAGCATAGGATATAACCTTGCCATCCTGCATCAATACTGCACCAAGTCCAACCCTTGAAGCATCACAATACACGATATATGGCTCTGAACATGTGGGCAAAACTAACACCGGTGCCGTGGTCAAGGCTGTCTTGAGCTTCTGAAAGCTCGCCTCACACTCGTCTGACCACTTGAACTGGGCACCCTTCTGAGTCAACCTGGTCATCGGGGATGCAATAGATGAAAATCCCTCCACAAACCGGCGATAATAACTTGCTAAGCCCAAGAAGCTCCGAATCTCTGTAGTTGAGGTGAGTCTAGGCCAATCTCTGACTGCTGAAATCTTCTTGGGATCCACCTGAATACCCTCTGCCGACACCACATGACCCAAAAATGCTACCGAACTCAACCAGAACTCACACTTAGAAAATTTGGCATACAACTGTCTATCCTTCAGAGTTTGGAGGACGACTCGAAGGTGCTGCTCATGCTCTTCCCGGCTGCGGGAGTATATCAATATATCATCAATGAAGACTATAACAAACGAATCCAAATAGGGCCTGAACACTCGGTTCATCAACTCCATAAAAGCAGCTGGGGCATTTGTCAACCCAAATGACATCACCAAGAATTCATAATGCCCATACCGAGTGCGAAAAGCTGTCTTAGGGACATCAGATGCCCTATTCCTCAACTGATGGTAGCCAGATCTCAAATCAATCTTGGAAAACACTGTGGCACCCTGAAGCTGGTCAAATAAATCATCAATCCTCGGCAAAGGATACTTATTCTTGATAGTAACCTTGTTCAATTGCCGGTAGTCAATACACATCCTCATTGAGTCATATTTCTTCTTAACAAACAACACTGGGGCACCCCAAGGGGAAACACTAGGCCTAATGAAGCTTTTATCAAGCAAGTCTTGTATCTGATCCTTCAATTCCTGCAGCTCTGGTGGGGCCAAACGATATGGCGGAATGGAAATGGGCTGAGTGCCCGGAGCCAACTCAATGCAAAAGTCAATATCCCTGTCGGATGGCATACCCGACAGGTCAGCAGGAAATACCTATGGAAACTCACGATCCACGGGCATAGACTCCATAGAAGGAACCTCAGCACTAAAATCAAGAACATATGCCAAATAGTCCAAACAACCCATCTCGACCATGCACCGAGCCTTCATATATGAAATGACCCTATCGGAAGAATGAATAGGAGTCCCTCTCCACTCCAATCGAGGTACTCCCGGTAAGGCCAAGGTCACAATCTTGGCATGACAGTACAGAATAGCATGGTAGGGACATAACCAATCCATCCCTAAGATGACATCAAAATCAACCATATCAAGAAGTAAGAGATCTACATGAGTCGCCAGACCACCAATAACCACTAAGCATGAACGGTAGACTCAATATTCCACAATAGAATCACCCACACGGGGCATAATCAAATAAGGGGCAAAATATGAAGACACATAAGAGAATGTAGACCCCGGATCAAATAAAACCGAAGCATCTATGCTGCAAACTGAAACCATACCTGTAATGATTGCATCAGAAGCCTTAGCCTAAGGTCTGGGGGGAATAACATAGCATTGGGGCTGAGCCCCACCAATCTGAACATCCCTGGGTCGACCTACAACGACCTGACCTTTACCCCTCACAGCCTGTCCTCTACCTCTACGACCTCGACCTCAACCCCTAGCTGGTTGATGGGGTGGGGTGCACCTGGTGCGGGAATCATAGCACGAGAACCCAAATGCTAAGAACTACTAGAAGCTCGGGGACAATACCTAGCAATGTGACCTGGAACACCACAAGAGTAACAAGACCTCTGTTGCTGAGACTGCTGACCCTGAAACAGTCCATGTCGACCAGAATAACCACCCTGGAAGCTCTGAAGTGGCGGTGCACTGATAGGAATTGGTGGTACACTGCGGGATACTTGAAGTGCCGAATAGTATGGTCTAGTAGGATGACCTCTGTCAAAAGAATCTCTGCCTCCAGATGTGGCACCACTAAATCGACCGAAATGACGAGGTCTCTTGTCAGACCCCTGACCACTTCCCTGTGACAAAACCATCTCATTACGCCTGACCACATTGGCCGCCTTATGGAATTAAATATCGATACCTGACTCCCTAACCATCTGAAGCCTAATAGGATGATCTAGCCCCTCAATAAACCTCCTCACCATCTCTCGATCGGTGGGGAGTATCATGATAGCATGTCGGGCAAAAGTGATAAACCTGGTCTCGTACTGGGTAACTGTCATAGAGCCCTGCTGTAGACGCTCAAACTGCCCCCGAAGCTCCTCTCTCTGAGTAACTGGTAGAAATTTCTCCAAGAAAAACTCGAAGAACTGAGCCCAAGACAACGGCGAAGTTCCAACTGGCCTAGTCAAGCAGAAATCCCTCCACCAAGTCTTGGCGGTACCAGAAAGACGGAATGTAGCAAAATCGACCCCATTGGTCTCTACGATCCCCATGCTCCGAAGAACCTCATAGCAACTGTCCAAGTAATCCTTGGGATCCTCTGATGGTGCACCAGTAAAAGTAGTAGGAAATAACTTGGTGAACCGATCCAATTTCCACAAGGCATCGGCAGACATAGCTGGTCCCTTAAATGCCTGTGTCATAATACCCGACTGAGCTGCTCCAGCTGTCTGAGGTGCTGGAGTCTTGAACTGAGAAGCTAACTGCTCTGGTGTGCGGGTAGCAAGAGTTTGGGCCCCTCCCCTAGCCTCAGAGACGACTGGTGCAGTAGGAAGTGGACCGGCCTGAGCCACGCTCTCCATAAGGCCCACTAAATGGACCAGGGCGTCCAGAAGTACCGAGGTGGCAATGAACCCCTCTAGGACCTGAGCTGGTCCGACCGGAACCGTCTGAGCAGGAACCTCACCGGCAAAATCTACCTGTGGCTGCTGCTCTGGGCTGAGCCCTGCCCCTGCCTCGGCCTCTAGCACGACCTCGGCCTCGTCCTCTAGCACGTCCTCGGCCTCAGCCTCGGCCCCTTGTAGAAGATGCAACTGGAGGATCGGGCTACTGATCGGTAGATGAGGAAGCACGCGTTCTCTCCATCTACGAGAGAATGGAATAGAAGTTCAGTTAGCATTTAGAATTCAAATCGCATGACAGAGAAGAACAGATGTGAAGTTATTCCTAGCTTTGCAGCCTCTGGAGGGTAAGTACAGACGTCTCCATACCGATCCCTCAGACTCTACCAAGCTTGTCTGTGAATTGTGAGACCTAAGCAACCTAGAGCTCTGATACCAACTTGTCACGATCCGAAATTCCCACCACCGGGACCGTGATGGCATCTAACGTTGAACCTGCTAGACAAGCCAACGTGTTTAATCATATTTCCTAAAAACCATTAATTATTAAGCTAGAACAGGTAAAAATCGTCTTTTCCGTAACTAAAAGCTTAAAAGTAAGAACAGATAAAAAGAAAATGCATAACTAAATCCATAAACTTAGAAAAAATACTCAAACTAGCCAACCCGGATCATTGGAGTCACCATGTCACGGACTATCTACGATTAATACAGATAAAAGGTCTGAAAGAAATAATACAATTATTTTCTGAAGTACTAGAAACAGAAATAAAAGAAAGTGGAATAAGGAAGTGGACGCCAAGGCCTGCGGACGCCTGCAGGTCTACCTCAGTGTCTCCGGTGGACTGAAGGATACTCCCTCGATCAGTGTCTACTGGGTCCGGTACCGTAATCTACACAACATAAAGAAGTGCAGGTGTAGCATTAGTACAACCGACCCCATGTACTGAGTAAGTGCCGAGCCTAACCTCGGCGAAGTAGTGACGAGGCTAGGACACGACAAATGATAAACACCTGTGCAATTTAATAATATATAACAGGAATACGGCAGGAAAATAACCAGTTAAGTGTAAAATGGGGGAGAACATGCTGGGGACAAGGGGAAACAATTTCTGAATCACGGAACGAAACAACAGTCTAAGTATCAAAAATAGCACAAGAAGTAAACACATAGAACAAACAAGTACACAGCATCACCCTTCGTGCTTTACTCTCATCCTCACCAAAACAAGTGCACGGCATCACCCTTCGTGCTTTTACTCGCATCCTCACCAAACAAGTAAATAAATAAATACACGACATCACCCTTCGTGCTTTTACTCTCATCCTCACATTGAAATGAATAAATAAAACAGCACGGCATTATCCTTCATGATTTTAAATATAAATCATGACACGACATCACCCTTCGTGCACTCTCATCCTCACAATGCAGCAAATAAATACACGACATCACCCTTCATGATTTACACTCTTCCTCACAATGCAACAAATAAATACACGGCATCACCCTTCGTGATTTACACTCTTCCTCACCCAAACAATATCAAGAACAACAGTTTGGCAAGAAAAAATCAATAACATGTATCATAATCACAACATCCCGGCAAGGGAACAACAATAGAAGCAAATACTGTCCCGACAAGGAACACAACTATAACCAATCTCTCTCAAGGGTAAAACTTAACAAAATAATCCTCAACCGACAATTAATCAACAGTGTTCGCAACCAAGTATTTCCAATAATTGAATAACCTCCAAAATGAAATCTACTTCATAACACAGTAAATAACGAAGAAAAACACCTATATTATAAAGACCGACTCACGGGCATGCTTGACAACAATGCATAGGTACTCGTCACCTCACATATACATTGAACATGGGATAAACACGTAGCATATATGACTCAACACCTATTCCCTCAAACTAAGGTTAAACCAAACACTTACCTCGATGCCACGAACACAATTCAAGCCTCAATTACCGTTTTACCTCTTGATTCCACCACCAACTCGCTCGTATCTAGCCAGAAGTTACTTAATTATATCAATAAATGCTAAATGAATCAATTCTAATGCATGAAAATGAGTTTTCTAAAGTTTTTCCCATAAAGTCAAAAATCGACCCCGGACCCGCTCGGTCCAAACTCGAAATTCGGACCCAAACCCGATTACCCATTCACCCCCGAGCCCGGATATATAAATGGTTTTGGAATCCGACCTCAATTTGAAGTCTAAATCCCCAAATTTTAATATTCTTAGGATTACCCAAAATTCCAAATTCCACCATGACAACCCTAGATTCTAGGATGAAATCTTGTAAAAAGAAGTTAAAGATTAAAGAAAATGAGTTAGAAATCACTTACTATTGTTTTGGAGAAGAAACAGTGTTTGAAAAATCGGCTCTTATGTTTTTAGGGTTTTGAAAAATGAAAAATAGCTGAAAATCCCATTTAAATATACCCCCCGCAGGCCCCCACCGCGGACTGCACAAAAGCGACCGCGGCCGCGAAGATCCTTTCACCGCGGACCGCGCAAAGGCGACCGCGGCCGAAAAGACCTTTCCACCGCGGACCGCACAAAGGCGACCGCGGCCGTAAAGACCTTCCACCGCGGACCGCACAAAGGTGACTGCGGACCGCACTGGCAGGTTTAGAGATTTGTACTTCTCTGAACCTGCAACAACCCTGTTCTAAGCCTAAAAACATCCCGGGACCTACCTCACCCGAGCCCTCGAAATTTCAAACCAAAAGTGCACGCAACCTCGAATATATCTTACGGACTTATTCGTGTAATCAAATCACCAAAATAACATCATAACATCGGATTAAACCCCAAAATCAATAAAATTTCTCAAAACTCCTTTAAACTTCAAATTTTGCAATTTAGGTCTGAATCACGTCAAATGAATTCCGTTTCTTACCACACGTCACAGATAACACATATAAATCATATCGAACCTGTACCGAGATCCGGAACCAAGATACGGGCCCGATACCACATGTTTCACATAGGATTTCATTTTCAAAAACCTTTATATTTTTCAGAAAATAATATTCTTTAAAAATTCATTTCTCGGACTTGGGACCTAGGAATTCGATTCCAAGCGTACGTCCAAGTCCCATATTTTCCTACGGACCCTCCGGGGCCGTCAAATCCCGGGTCCGGGTCCGTTTACCAAAAATGTTGACCAAAAGTTATCTTTATTCAATTAATTCATATAAAATTACCATTTTTATCAGTCTTTCACTCAACGGCTTCCCGGCTACACGCCCGGGCTACGCACGCAAATCGAGGTGAGATATAAGGAGGTTTTCACGACCTCGAAATACAGAATTAGCTAAGAATACACCGGATGACCTTTTGGGTCATCACATTAATTGATAATACAAAAAACACCAGATATTTTTAATAGACCAACATTAAGGAGTTATCCGATTAACACTAATGGACAAGACTATGAAAATAAAAATGACTAAAAGAGTTTCAGTTGGATATTAGATAAATTTAGTTGGGACTACAAAAATTTTTGGAAGTTTTAAAATTTTTATTATACGTTACATTGTATTTTATATTTTCATGTAAAGTGTAGTAGAGAATTAAATGCACAATTTATTATGAGATATTTTTACCTTGTGGTACAAAAATAACATAAAAGTAGTATTTAAATGAAAGGCAAAAATGTCACTTAGCTTTTAAGGGATATTTTGGTCTTTTAACTTTGCACTTTGATCTTCACACTTATAATATAGTACTAGTTTTTCGACACATGCATTGCACGTGTATCCCGTGTTAGTTAGTACAAACTTTAAAACCATTAACGTTAAAAAGATCAAGCTCAATTAGCAAAATGTGAAATAAATAATATTATTATATGTGATAGCATAATTTGTTAAACTAAAATGTATATTCAAATGAAATTTAATATTATACAAATCATATATAGAGACATGTGATTGTATTGTAAAGCAAAGTAATAATATGACGGTAATAATTGATTGTCTAGAACTTTGCTCTTCCCTCCTCCTCCTATTCTAAACAAAAGAGTTAACTTGTTTTTGTTTTCGTTCCTGTATCATTAAAAAATTTACGAGCAAAGAAATTAAGTGAAAAATGTTCTACATCTTAGCTAGGAGGGTAAATTAAGCAAGGCACTTGATATGGATATCAATATTGGAGAGAATAAAAGCCAAACCATAAAAGCAATGTCTCAACTTTATTGATGTTGTGCTTTCTTTATTATTTTATCTCTTGAAATAATAGTAGAATATTCAATGTTTTAATCACCAAATACAAGAATGTAAATAGACAAGAAGTGGTTGATAATATTATAAGTGAAAAGAACTAACATGGATCTTAAAATTACAACTATTTTTCTTTGAATTATTTGAATCACAATGAGAATGTTCTTAAGAAATTTAGAGCAGGCCAAAGAACAAAGGGGAAAAAAGGTTTAAAACCTCAATAACGTATTCGAGTTTAAGTAGCCATTTATTTAAAATCTTATACACTGTCCATAAATATCTATCAGCCACCAAACAAATATGCTATGTAGAGCCAAAATGTAGTCTTTTTGTCATCTGTATTTTCAGGCGTTTTCCTACTCCAACTCCAATCCCCCCAAAACACCTCCAGCAAGAGATAAGAAAAGTACTCAATTCAGCATATTGTATGATGCTATATCAAGTCAAAGGAAAAAATAAATAATGCAATCAAAATCAATCAAACTTGCCTGAATAACGTAAAATTGCATAGATTTGTTACACCTCGAACAAATTCCTACCTCTTGAATCCAATTTCATGGATCTAAAATGAGCAAACTTGTATGTGGAAAGTGACAAGAATTAAAAGAAGAAGAAGAAGAAGAAATCAATAATCCTAATTCAGCAATCTTGTACTCCAGAGGTGTGCCATATAAGTTGGAGTACCATGAGAATCAAATTAGATTCTTTAATATTGTAGACCTTTGCATGACTCCTCATTAAATTACATGGAGCAACTGATACATTGACATAACGTCTCTTCATTTGCCATAACGTTATGGGTGTTTAATTTGATCATAATGTATAACTGGTAATGTTTATATTTAGAAGAGTACAAAAAAAAACAAAGAAGTGAAAAAGTTTCAGTTGCATTATTACCTTAGCTTAGTTGAGAATACAAAAAGACATCTCATCATCCGTATGTTTTCATTATTTATTCATATAATAAAGAGTAGTAGAAACTTATTGGAATACTATTTGATTGTAAGGGCATTAAAGTTAATTAACCTAATTAATTAATTGCTCCACATAAAGTTAGTTCAAATAAATAATTAAGTAAATGGTAATTTGGTCATTCAGCTTTTGAAGGATATTTTAGTATTTTAACTTTGATTTAGGGTCTTCACACTTATAATATAGTATGATTTTGATGGTGTGAAAAACTCTACAAATTGGGAGGGAGAGAAAACTGTGTAATGCAAACAGGACCTGCTTTAGAGCCTGTTTGGCCAAACTTCTTGGAGATTAGCAATTGAATTAGTTTTTTTGCTGTCGGGGAGAAGTTATAAATTCTAACTTCTTCCAAAAAATAAAAAATTAATTTATTCAAAATAAAACTATCCTTGCAATAAATTCATATATTTGAAATTATCTCTTATTATCTTAAATTTTTCTTTTTCTTTTTACTATACCTTTCTTCTCTTTTTTTATTTTCATTATTTTTATTCTCCTTTTCCTATTCCTCTTTTGGAATATTCTCTCTATTGTCAAAATATCTCTTCTTTTATATAAAGATTTATAAGAGCAAATTTTTACTTTATATTGAATGATGTATTTTTATATATTTAAATCATCATATAAACAATAAGTAATACTTACCAAGTATCCAAAATTATTGTTATGAAATAATTTTATTTTATATTAATTACCATCTCAAATTTATATATGTTTTATATTTTAGTTGAATTCCTTTATAATAAATATTTATATGCATATCTCTTTTTGAATAATACTAATTAAAAATTGAATCTTCATTGCCTATTTTATAATTTAATATTCAAAATTACTTTTTGAAAAGATTGGTCAAACATAAATTGCTTAGAAAAAGTATTACTCAAATGAATTGAACAAACACAGACTCATATTTTGCAAAAATATTTTTTTTAAAATATAGTTGGTTTTTGATAGCTTGCATCACTACTAGAATTTCGATCAAAATCGACCGCGGCAAACCGATCGACTTCAGTCAGTCAAAAAATCGATCGAAGCCGATCGGTATTTTAAAATATATATTTTTCAATTTTTTACGAAAACGACCAACTTCGGTCAACCTTTTTGGCACAAAATGCGGAAAACTATTTTGGCGTCCCACAAAATTTATTTTTTAAGAAACCGATCAACTTTGGTCGGTTTTTTATATAAAATAAATTAAAATTAATATTAAAAAAATCAACCGAAATCGATCGGTTATTTCAATCGGTCATTTTTTAAAACCGACTGAAATCGGTCGATTTTTTTCGTGCGAAAATACAATTAAAGAGTTCAAATAAAACAAAATGATAGTCTTAAACCAAAATATACCAATGATCTAATGGTATAATAGTATCCTGTCATAGGAGAGACCCCGATTTGATACCGAGACTATGCATTTTCTAATTGCATAATTAAAATACCGACTGACTTTGATTGGTTTTACGGCAGATTTTTTCATTTTTGGCCGCTTGTGAAATTTGATTGACCGACCGAAATTGGTCGAAAATTGCGATTGACTTCAGCCGCTATTTATTACCGACCAGCCTAATTTCGATGAATTATAGTCGATCAAAAATTAGTCGGTTTTTTCATATTTTTGACCGATTACTATCGGTATTTCTGCACGATTTTAGATAGTTTTCCAATAGTGTTTCAACCGGCTCTTAGATTGTCGGTGAGAGTGGATTAAATCTCGTGAAGTTAAAAATTAATGGTTTGTGTATAACAAACCAACTATTTTCTTAATCTTGTGATATTGTGTAATTAAGGGTAAAATAGAGAGTTAGTTATTAACAACTTAGCAAATAAAAATATAGAAAAATTATACTTAGTTTTTAACAGATAAAAGTAAAAGTAAAATATAAATAAGAAACAACATCCATTAGAAGCTAAGCTTTTCAGTCGTTCCAAACAAATGCTCGCTCTGATTGTGGTAATTATTTTTCTTTTTTCATGGCAAGTGCATATAACTTAGACAAAGCTGATAGGCTATGCAGAATTTTGATCAAGTCGGCTTGTGTCACGATCCGAAATCCCACCTTGAGGTCGTGATGGCGTCCAACGTTGAACTCGCTAGACAAGCCAACGTTTTAAATGAATTGACATATTAACAATTAAAAACAATAAACGCTAACTAGATAATTATGATAAGAATACGGAAGTTTAATAGATTCTAAAACTAAAATAGCCCATTTCGTAGAAATCCCTTTAAGTACAAAACCCAGAAATGGAGTCACAATCTCACGAACTAAACTAAGATTTGACTAAAAGCAACAGTTTGAAATAAAATGATACATCTGTCTGGAAATACACAAAATGACAGAAAGAAGAGATAGAAGGTGACGTCAGGGCCCACGAACGTCTGCGAGTCTACCTTGATGTCGCCTGTGTGGACTGAAGGATACTCCCTCTAGCGGTGCCCACTGGGTCCGGCTGCGTAATCTGCACAACATAAAGAAGTGCAGGTATAACATCAGTACAACCGACCCCATGTACTGAGTAAGTGCCGAGTCTAACCTCGGCGAAGTAGTGACGAGGCTAGGACACGACCGCAATTAATACCTGTGCAGTCCAATAATATAACAGGAAATAAAAAGGAAATACAATTACGGGGAAGAACATGTTGGGGATAAAGAGGCAACAATTACTAACACAATAGAATTAAGTAATAACTGAAATGTAGGAGTAAAACAAGAATTAACATCTCGAAACAAGTAAATAAGCAGCAAAAGGCACGACATGTCCCCTCGTGCACAACCTATCAATCACCCGGCACGGAATGTCCCCTCGTGCATAAATAATAATCACTCAGCACAGAATGTCCCCTCGTGCATAACCTCAAAATCGCTCGGCACAGAATGTCCCCTCGTGCATAATGAATATAAAAGCAACAATTGATATGAAAGTTTAACAATAAGATATATCAATATAGAGAAATAATCAAAAAAAATTCTATTGTCCCGGCAAGGGACTCAGCTATAACCAATCACTCATAAGTATAATTTCAACAGCAAAACCCTCAACCGAACGCATAATCAATAACTTTCTACGTCATGAAATAACCTCAAGGTACCACTTCCAAGGTTCCCAATAATTCACAACACGGAGAATATCAAAGAACATTAAATAACTCATCAAATTCGACTCACGGGCATGCTTGACCACAACATATAGGTACGCGTCACCTCACCTATACGTTGGACATGAAATTCACATAGCAAATAAGACTCTATACCTATTCCCTCAAGCTAAGGTTAGGCCAAACACTTACCTCGGCTCCAAAAATGCAAGTCAAGCCTCAATCACCACCTTTCCTCTCGAATCCGACTCCGAAACGATAGTATCTAGACATAATTGACTTTTTAACATCAATAATTAATCAATAAACCAATCCCAAAGACTAATTATAGATTTCCCATCATTCTTCCAAAAAAATTCCAAAATTCGACCCCGGGACCGCTTGGTCCAAACACGAGGTTCGGACCAAAACTCAATCACCCATTCCCCCACGAGCCCGAATATATAATTTGTTTTGAAATCCGACCCCAAAACGAGGTTGAATTCCCCCAAATTTCCAAAAGACCTAACTCTACCCAAAACCTCCAATTTCTACCTTTGATTTCATGTTTTTAGACCTAGAATCTAGTGATTGATGAAGGAAAATGGAAGAAATCAGAGTTAGGATTACTTACCCAAGTGGTTATGGTGGAAAAATAGCTTGGATGTCGTCTATGGGGTTTGGAAAAGAAGAAGATGGTGAAAAATATAAAAAATTCCGTAATGGGTTCTGTTTTTGAGCAATTAAATAACTGGGCAAAATTTGTACTATGCGATCGCGGAATGAGGGCTGCGATCGCAGAGCTTCATGGATCCCCTACTATGTGACCGCAGAGGAGAAGATGCGATCGCTGAAGAGACCTGCCACAGACCTCTGCGATCGCGGATGGGCTTGTGCGACCGCAGAGAGGACCTTACCCAGCCCCCACCCAGCTCTCCTATACTCTATGCGATCGCGGAAGAGGCTATGCGATCGCATAGAGCCACAGAATCCTCCCCTCACAAACTACACTATGCGATCGCAAGGCAACCTATGCGATCGCATAGTGTTAGACACCAGACACCAGATACAACTCTATACATAAGATGTTTCAACTCTTTTGCACCCCGAATACACACACACCCTCATAAACATCCTACAGATTTATTTGAGTAATTAGACCACCAAAATAACATCAAAAACAATGAATTAACCTCCAAAATCTATAGAATTTTCTCAAACTTCATCAACTTCCAAATTTCCCATTTTTGATCCGAAACACGTCAAACCAAGTACGTTTCTTACCAAAGTTTACAGACAACTCATAATAACCATATTAAACCTGTTCCGGGTACCGGAACCATAATACGGGCCCGGTAACGCAGGTTTCACATCAAAGTTCATTTTCAAAAGTCTTTATTCTTTTCAGAAAACAATTTTCTTCAAAAAATCATTTCTCGGACTTGGGACCTCGGAATTCGATTCCGGGCATACGCCCAAGTCCCATATTTTTTTACGGACCCTCCGGGACCATCAAATCACGGGTCTGGGTCCATTTACCAAAAATGTTGACCAAAGTCAACTTTATTCAATTAATTATCATAAATTCAGCTTTTTATCAAATTTCCACATAAAGGCTTCCCGGCGATCGCAGACCCTGTATATGTTGTAGTCATTGTATGTTCAGTAGTTGCCCGTGACACTCGTGACACTAGTTCCTGGCACACACGCGGTATATATTTTTGGGGTTTTGGGATGTATATCTATGTGTATGTTTTATTTCGGCTTTGTATCTACTATGATTTTACCTTCACTCAGGACTAGTATCATGTTAGTTGTTATAAATTGGTAACCATTGACTTGTTTGATCGAATGGGAAGGGAATCACTTAGTGAAAATTTTATCGGCTTGCCTAACCCCGCTGTTGGGTACCATCGCGACCTGGATTAGGATTTGGGTCGTGACAATGTGGTATCAGAGCCTTAGGTTCACGTAGTCTTACGAGTCACGGGCAAACCCAGTAGAGTCTTGTGGATCGGTACGGAGACGTCTGTACTTATCTTCAGGAGGCTACAGGGTGTTAAGAAACTCCTTTTGTTCATATCCTATCATGCAATCAGTGATGTACTCAAACCGGTTCTTCTACTCTCTCACAGATGGTGAGGACGCATGCTTCACATGTTCCTGATCCAGGGGAGGCTGCTACCCCCACTGCTCGAGGCCGCGGTAGGGGAAGGGGTAGGGCTCCTGTTCGTAGTAGGGGGAGAGGGCGTCCCAGAGCTGTACCGGTTGCACCGATTAGGGATCCTTATGTTGAGGAGAAGGATGAGATCCTCCAGTAGTTCCACCACCAGCTAAGTTTATGACAGCGCCGGGCTTCCAGGATATCATGGGCCGTATGCTGAGGTTCATGGACACTATGTCCCAGGCAGGGGTATTTTCATCAGATCTTGCTGCTTCCCAGGCAAGACGCGGAGTTCATACCCCTACCGCTCAAGCTACAGGACCAGCAGCAGCAGTATCTCGTACTTCAGATATTCCACCAGTGATCGCGGTTCAGCCTGGGGTGGTAGCACCGGAGCCCAGGCCAGTTGCAGAGATAGACCAGCAGAAGCTGCTGGGTAGATGGACCTAGCTTCGCCCTCCGAACTTCGGGGGTGAGGATGCCCAGGATTTTATCAAGAGGTGCAGGGACAGACTGCACAACATGAGGATATTAGAGTCACATGGGGTAGACTTCACGACATTTTAGCTTGAGGGCAGAGCTCGCCGCTGATGGAAGTATTATGTACTCAGTAGACCAGCAGGGTCTCCACCGGTTACTTGGGAGCAGTGTATTCAGTTATTTTTTGGAAAATACATTCCACCATCTGAGAGGGAGGAGCTTCGAGGTCAGTTAGAGAGGTTAGAGCAGGGGCAGATGTTCGTGTCAGATTATGAGGCCAGGTTCTCAAAGTTGTCTCGCCATGCTCTCATGATATTGCCCACAGATGCTGAGAGGGTTCGACGGTTTGTGGCAGCCTTACATCTGGGTATCAGGACTTCCATGGCCAGAGAGGTGGAGATGGGTACCCCATATCAGCTTGTAGTCGAGATAGCTCGACGTATCGAGGGTTACCGTGTGAGGGGCAGGGAGCAGGGTCAGCCAGGTCAGCAGGACAAGAGGGCCAGGTTTGTAGGCGACTCCAGAGGGGCTCCAGCTAGGGCCAGGGGTCAGTACGAAGGTGTCCAGTTCAGTAGGCCTTCCTATTCAGCACCTCTAGTACCTCCCAGGGTTGTTCCAGTCAAGCCCCAGTTTAGCGCCATGCCAGAGCGCTCCTATCATCCTCCAGCCATCCAGAGTGCACCCAGCAGCTATTCTAGCCATCAGAGATCCTCCAGTTCTTATCCCAGTGCTTTACCAGAGGATTCACACTACTCTTCAGCTATTCAGGGTTCCTCCTCTTCAGGGCAGCGAGCAGTAGTGCCATGGCGTTGCTTTGAATGTGGGGATCTGAGTCACGCATGGAGGTTTTGTCCCAGGTATCGGGGCAAGGCCGTGCAGCACAGCCAGCAGCCTATGATTACAGCACCAGCAGCACGACCACATAGGGGTGGAGGTCAGGTTGGCAGGGGTCGCCCTAGAGAGGGAGGCCAACTAGGAGGGGGTCGTTCAGCTCCAGCTCGTCCTGGGGGAGCTCAGTCATCGGGTGCTCCAGCCAGATTTTATGCTATTCCAGCCAGGGCAGACGCAGTGGCATCAGATCTTGTGATTACAGGTTTTATTTCAGTATGTGGTAGAGAGGCTTCAGTGCTATTTGATCTAGGGTCTACATATTCATATGTTTCAACATCATTTGCCCATTCTCTAGATGTTATTTGTGAGTTTTTGGGTTCTCCCCTGTATGTATCCACTCCTGTGGGCGACTCTGTAATGGTAGACCGGGTCTACCGGTCTTGTGTGATTACTTTCTGTGGGTTTGAGACCAGAGCCGACTTGTTGTTGCTTGATATGGTTGATTTCGAGGTCATCTTGGGCATGGATTGGCTATCCCCTCATCATGCTGTCCTGGATTGCCATGCCAAGACAATTACATTAGCCATGCCTGAGTCGCCGAGGTTAGAGTGGAGGGGTGCTTCAATTAGTGCCTTCAGCCGGGTCATTTCCTACATGAGAGCTCGGCACATAGTCGAGAAAGGGTGTCTGTCTTATCTTGCTTATGTGCGGGACACCACCGCCGAGTCACCTACCCTTGATTCAGTGCCTGTCGTTCAGGAGTTTCCGGATGTGTTTTCATTCAGATCTTCCAGGCATGCCTCCAGATCGAGATATAGATTTCTGCATTTATTTGGCACCAGATACTCAGCCTATTTCTATTCCTCCCTATCGTATGGCTCTTAAGGAGCTAAAGGAACTGAAGGAGCAGTTTGAGGAGTTGTTGGCCAAGGGGTTTATTAGGCCGAGTGTGTCACCGTGGGGTGCTCCAGTCCTATTTGTGAAGAAGAAGGATGGGTCTATGCGGATCTGTATTGACTACCACCAGTTGAATAAGGTGACCATCAAGAACAAGTATCCTCTGCCGCGCATTGATGATTTGTTTGATCAGCTACAGGGTGCTCGTGTGTTCTCTAAGATTGATCTGAGGTCGGGTTATCACCAGTTGAAGATTCGAGCTTCTGATGTCCCAAAGACTGCATTTCGCACCAGATATGGCCACTATGAGTTCTTAGTGATGTCCTTTGTCTTGACTAATACCCCAACAACATTTATGGACTTGATGAATAGGGTGTTCAGGCCGTATATCGACTCCTTCGTTATTGTTTTCATTGATTATATATTGATCTACTCACGGAGTCTGGGAGAGCACGAGCAGCATTTGAGAGTTGTACTTCAGGCCTTGCGAGAGCAGAAGTTATATGCTAAGTTCTCCAAGTGCGAGTTTTGGCTGGAGTCCGTGGCATTTCTGGGGCATGTGGTCTCAGGTGAGGGTATCAAGGTTGATCCGCAGAAGATTGAGGCAGTTCAGGGTTGGCCACGTCCTACTTCAGCTTCAGAGATCAGGAGTTTTCTAGGTTTAGCAGGTTATTACCATCGATTCGTGGAGGGATTCTCTTCTATTGCCGCTCCACTGACTAGATTGACTCAGAAGAATGCTCCATTTCAATGGTCCCGACGATTATGAGGCGAGCTTTCAGAAGCTCAAATCAGCATTGACCTCAGCACCAGTGTTATCATTGCCTTCTGATTCTGGAGTATATACAGTGCATTGCGACGCTTCACGCATCGGGTTGGGATGCGTGCTAATGCAGGATGCCAGGGTTATTGCTTATGCTTCGCTCCAGCTGAAGGTTCATGAAAAGAATTACCCTGTGCACGATTTGGAGTTGGCGGAGATTGTTCATGCTTTGAAGATATGGCGGCATTATTTGTACGGTGTATCTTGTGAGTTCTATACTGACCACCGCAGCCTGTAGTACCTGCTTAAGCAGAGGGACCTTAATTTGAGGCAGCGGAGGTGGCTTGAGTTGTTGAAAGACTATGATCTCACTATTCTGTATCATCCGGGCAAGGCAAATGTAGTTGCGGATGCATTCAGCAGGCGAGAAGCTAGCATGGGTAGTTTGGCCTACATCTCAGCTGAGGAGAGGCCTTTAGCCTTGGACATTCAGTCCTTGGCCAACCGTTTGGTATGATTGGACCTTTTAGAGCCCCGTCGAGTTTTAGCTCATGTGGTAGCTCAGTCTTCATTATCGGGAGAGATCAAGGCTCGACAGTTTGATGATCTACGCCTAGCAGAGCTTAGGTATACAGTGGTCCCGGGCAGGGCCAATGGGATTACTTTGGGCGAGGATGGTGTTCTGCGACTCCAGGGCCGATTGTGTGTCGCTAATGTTGATGGCCTGAGGGAGAGGATTCTAGCATAAGCTCACAGTTCTCAGTATTCTATTCACCCAGGAGCTACAAAGATGTATCGTGATTTGAGGCAGTACTACCGATGGAGGCGGATGAAGAAGGACATTGTTCAGTATGTGGTCAGGTGTCTTAATTGTCAGCATGTTAAGTACGAGCATCAGCGGCCAGGAGGCTTGTTTCAGCATATGCCCATTCCTCAGTAGAAGTGGGAGAGTATCACTATGGACTTCGTGGTTGGGTTGTCTCGGACGTTGCGGAAGGTTCATGCGGTCTGGGTCATTGTGGATAGATTGACAAAATCGGCACATTTCATTCTTGTGGCTACTACTTATACTACAGAGAGGCTAGCTCAGATTTACCTTCGTGAGATAGTCCGGTTACATGGTGTGCCGGTGTCTATCATTTCAGATAGGGGTCCTCAGTTCACTTCGCACTTCTGGAGAGCTTTGCACCGCGAGATGGGTACTCAGATAGACCTCAGTTCAGCATTTCACCCTCAGACTGATGGCCAGTCAAAGCGTACAGTCCAGATTTTGGAGGATATGCTCAGGGCTTGCGTGATGGATTTCAGGGGTCAGTGAGATCAGTTCTTGCCTTTAGCGGAGTTTGCATACAATAATAGTTATCAGTCCAGCATCGAGATGGCTCCATTTGAGGCTTTATTTGGTCGGCGATGCCGTTCTCCGATTGGGTGGTTTGAGCCTGGTGAGGCCAAGTTACACGGTACAGATCTGGTCAGAGATGCCTTGGAAATGGTGAAGATTATTCAGGAGAGGCTCCGTACAGCTCAGTCTAGGCAGAAGAGCTACGTAGATCAGCGGGCACGTGATGTAGCATTCATGGAGGGAGATAAGGTCATGTTGAAGGTTTCGCCGATGAAGGGCGTTATGAGATTTGGGAAGAAAGGCAAGTTGAGCCCCAAGTTTATGGGTCCTTTCGAGGTGCTAAAGCGGGTTGGAGAGGTTGCTTATGAGCTTGCTTTGCCTCCAGCCTTATCAGGAGTTCACCCAGTATTTATGTATCTATGCTTCAGAGGTATCACGCCGACTTCTCGCACGTGGTTGATTACAACACTATTCAGTTAGATGAGAAGTTGGGCTACGAGGAGGAGCCAGTGGCCATTATTGATAGGCAGGACCGCCAATTGAGGTCTAAGACTGTTTCCGCGGTTAAGGTCCAGTGGAGAGGCCAACCAGTTGAGGAGGCGACTTGGGAGTCCGAGCGGGACATGCGGAGCAGATATCCACAGCTATTCAGCACTCCAGGTTCGATTCTAGTCCCGTTCGAGGACGAACGTTTTTTTAAGAGGGGAAGAATGTAACGACCCAGCCGGTCATTTTGCGTATCAGGGTCCCGTTTCCTTAAATGAAACCTTCCATAGCAGCTATTCGTGCTTTATGACTCGCGGGAGCGGGTGGTCCGGGATTTGGGAATGATTTGGATGGTTTAGGAACACTTGGTTCCTTAAGGCTGGCCTATTTGGCCAAGTTTGACTTTGGTCAATATTTTGAGAAAACGACCTCGGAATCGAGTTCTGACAGCTTCAGTAGCTCCGTATGATGATTTCGGACTTGGGCGTATGTTCGTCTCAAGTTTCTGATGACCCGGGAGCGTTTCGGCGCCCGAAATGGAAATCAGGATTTCCTTAAGTTTAGAATTTGGCCTGGAGCGGGACTTCATGCTATCGGGGTTCGAATGGAATTCTGGGACCAGCAATAGTTCCATATAGTCATTTGTGACTTGTCTGCAAAATTTGGGGTCATTCCGAGTAGTATAGTTCAGCGCAATGTAATGAATTCTAGAATTTCAAAGTTCTTAAATTTGATTGATTTGGTTTTGGGGTTGAATTTTGAGTTCCGTTGTTGTTTTTCATGTTCCGGAAGTTCGAGCGAGTCCGTATCATGAATACAGACTTGCCGGTGCTTTTGGATGGGGTACCGAGGGGCTCGAGGGTGTTTTAAACCCCCGGGAGCTAAGTTGAAAAAAACAGAAATTTTTCTGTCTGGTTTCCTTCTCTGCGATCGCAGAAGCAGGGATGCGATCGCAAAGAAGTAATTATGCTGGGCCATCCAATGTTCTCTGCGATCGCAGACATCACTCCGCGATCGCATAAGGTCCCCTTCCCAACTCTCTGCGAACGCAGACTCACCCCTGCGATCGCACAAGTCACCTACCTACCCCCCCTACTGCCTGTTCCTCTCTGCGGTCGCAGACCTTACTCCTGCGATCGCATAAGCCTACCTCCCTACCCTCTGCGATCGCAGGCCCCATCTATGCGATCGCATAGTGCTTCGTGGGGGCCAGGGTCATTTGTTCTCCGCGATCGCAGGCCTGATGTCGCGATCGCAGTGAAGGTTTTCCTAGGCAGTATTTAAATGTCCAATTTCGGGTTTCTTCTTCATTCCTCAACTCCCAAACCTCCATTAGAGCTCCTCCAAGCTAGGGAAAGGGCTGCCCAAGTTCAAATTCATTAAGGTAAGTGATTTCTAGTCCGTTTTCATGACTTTTTAACATCAAATTCAAATAAATATTCTCTTCCAATTATCTTAAAATTCATAGGAATTGATAGAAAGATGTGGTGTTTTGGGAAAATAGTGAAACTTTATTTTTTAGCCATAAATTCCTAAATGAATTATGTAATTACAATCCTTGGGCTTCGGATAATTCATTCCTTCGAGATTTTTCAAAATCCGAACGCGTGGGCCCGGGGTCGAAATTTCAAGAACCTTCAAGAACGCTATATTTTGGAATTTCTTGTTAATTCTTATTCATGGAGCATGAATTGATTCAATTAGGCTATGTTTGGCTAGTTGTGAGCCGTCAAGAGTAGTTTCTGAATTTCAGGCGCATCTTTTGATCCGCTCCTTGGTCCGAGGAGTGCTCTTATCGAGGTGAGTCTTCTTTCTAACCTCGTAAGTGGGAAATTGTCCCTCTAGGTAACCTTGTTTGCTATGTGATATTGTTTGGGGGCTACGTACGCACCGAGTGACGAGAGTCCGTACGTAGTGTCTATTACTGCTTCGTCCGGGTAGTTAGGACACAACATGCTCATTGTTTTCCTCTGTTGTAGCATAGATATGACTTGTATACTTGTGTGATTGGTATTGTTGTCTTTGAACGTGTGATGCTTGGCTTGATTTAAGAGTGATAAGAGAGTCCCGACAAAGTGATGATTGATTATATTATGGGATCGGGCCGTACGCCACGACAGAGTGATGATTGATTATATTATGGGATCGGGTCGTACGCCACGGCAGAGTGATGATTGATTATATTATGGGATCGGGTCGTACGCCACGGCGTGATTGAGACTACCAGGGTGGGATCGGGCCGTACGCCACGGCGAGATTGAGACTACCGGGGTGGGATCGGGCCGTATGCCACGGCGGATATCAACTTGTTGATTTGAGAGTTGCTATTTGATGCCGGATATTGATGTACTTGATTATTTGTTTTACTTGCCTACTGTTTTCTTTACATCCTGCTTACTTTATGACTGTTGGACCTTAGTGAGTATCGAGTCGACCTTTCGTCACTACTTCTTCGAGATTAGAGGGGATACTCACTGGGTACATATTTATATATATGTACTCATGCTGCACTTTCTTTCCTTTTCTGTACTTGACTGTACAGGTCCGGAGGCAGGTCTATCTGATTTTCAGTCAGGCGCTAGATATTGATAGCGTGATCCTACTTCGCGGTGAGCCGCTTTCCTGGCGACTTCCTAGCAGCGTCCGGGAGTTTCTTTGTTATGCTCTCTGTCTATTTCACTCAGACAGAGACCCTGTATATGTTGTAGTCATTGTATGTTCAGTAGTTGCCCGTGACACTCGTGACACTAGTTCCTGGCACACACGCGGTATATATTTTTGGGGTTTTGGGATGTATATCTATGTGTATGTTTTATTTCGTCTTTGTATCTACTATGATTTTACCTTCACTCAGGATCATGTTAGCTGTTATAAACTGGTAACCATTGACTTGTTTGATCGAATGGTAAGGGAATCACTTAGTGAAAATTTTATCGGCTTGCCTAACCCCGCTGTTGGGAGCCATCGCGACCCGAATTAGGATTTGGGTCGTGACAGCGGTACCACAATTTCATGGACTATCTTAGAATACTAAAAACAACGGTCTAATTGAACAAGTACTACTGTCTCCGAAATTCAAAAAAAAGACAGAATAAAGAATGAGATAGGAGGTGACGCCAAGGCCTGCGGACGCCTGCATGACTACCTCAGCGTCGCCTGGTGGACTGAAGGAAACCTCCTCAATCAGTGTCCACTGGGTCTGGTACCGTAATCTGCACAACATAAAGAAATGCAGGTGTAGCACAAGTACTACCGACCTCATGTATTGAGTAAGTGTCGAGCCTAACCCCGGAGTAGTGACGAGGCTAGGACACGACAAGTAATATCACCTGTGCAGTTTAAAAAAATATATCAGGGAATAACAACAGGAAGTAAGCAGTTAAGTACAATAATGGGGGAACATGCTGGGGAAAGGGGTAGCAATTACTGAAATGACGGAACGAGGCAACCGTGTAAATATCAAATAATAATAAGAATTAACAACACGAAATGAACAAGTGAAAAGAAACGGCACGACATGTGCCCTCGTGCTAAAGTATCACAACACGGCACATAGTGTCCCCTCGTGCATAAAAACATCACAATCACGGCACGGAATGTCCCCACGTGCAAAAATATCAATCACACGGCACAGAATGTCCCCTCGTGCATAAATATCAATCACACGACACAAAATGTCCCCTCGTGCATAAATAAAAATAAACATGGTACGGAATGTCCCCTTGTACGTAAATATCATAAACATGGCACGGAATGTCCCCTCGTGCATAGTCAACGTAAACATGGTACGAAAGGTCTCCTCCTGCATAAACAACATAAATATGACACGGAATGTCCCCTCGTGCATAATTAACAAAAACAATAGTTTGGTAAGAAATCAACAATAAGAAACTATAAATGCAATGAAATAATCAACAGTAATAATACCGCCCCGGCAAGGGACACGCCTATAACCAATCCTACACAAGTGTATAATTTAACAAAATATCTCTCAACCGCTCAAGTACTCAACAGGGTTCACATCTAAGAATTTCCCTCAAACGAATAACTGCCAAATCAATATTAAATCCCTAACGTAATAAACCTCAATGAAAATCACATAATTGTTCATATTCGACTCACGTGCATGCTTGACCACAACATATATGTACTCGTCACATCACCTATACATTGGACATGGAATAAACACTTATCAAATAAGACTCAACACATATTCCCTCAAGCTAAGGTTAGGCCAAACACTTACCTCGATGCCACGAACACAATTCAAGCCTCAACTACCGCTTTACCTCTTGATTCCACCACCAACTCGCTTGTATCTTGCCACAAGATACTTATTTATATCAATAAACGCTAAATGAATCAATTCTAATGCATGTAAATGAGTTTTCTAAAGTTTTCCCCAAAAAGTCAAAAATCGCCCCCAGACCCGCTCGGTCCAAACCCAAAATTCGGACCAAAACCCGATTACCCATTCACCCCCGAGCCCGGATATATAAATGGTTTTGGAATCAGACCCCAATTTGAGGTATAAATCCCCAAAATTTAATATTCTTAGTTTTTTCCCCAAAATTTCCCAATTCCACCATGAAAACCCTAGATTCTAGGATGAAATCTTGTAAAAAGAAGTTAAGGAGTAAAGAAAATGAGTTAGAAATCACTTACTAATGTTTTGGAGAAGAAAGTGTGTTTGGAAAATCGCCTCTTATGTTTTTAGGGTTTTGAAAAATAAAAAATAACTAAAAATCCCGTTCAAATATACCCCCCTCAGGCCCCCACCGCGGATCGCACAAAAGCGACCGCTGCCGCGAAGGCCCTACCACGGACCGCACAAAGAAAACCGTTGTCACGANACCGGTGTCCCCAAGCCCCCCCCCCCCCCCCCCCCCCACCGCGGAACGCATAAAGGCGATCGCTGCCGTGAAGACCCTTCCACCGCGGACCGCGCTGGCGGGTTCAGAGATCTGCACTTCTCTGAACCTGCAACAGCGTTGATTTAGGCCTAAAACATCCCGGAACCTACCTGAAACTCACCCGAGCCCTCGCAACTCCAAACCAATTGTGCACACCACCTCGAAAACATCCTATGGACTTATTCGTGTAATCGAATTACCAAAATAAAATCATAAACATCGAATTAAACCCCAAAATCAATGAAATTTCTCAAAACTTCTTAAACTTCAAATTTTGCATTCTGGATCCGAATCACGTCAAACCAAGTCCGTGTCTTACAAAACTTCACAGATAATACATAAAAACCATAACGAACCTGTACCGGGCTCCGGAACCATAGTACGGGCCCGATACCACATGTTTCACATAACATTTCACTTTCAAAAACCTTTTTATTTTTCAGAAAACAATTTCTTTTAAAGAAATTCATTTCTCGGACTTGGGACCTCACAATTTGATTCCATGCCTACGCCCAAGTCCCATATTTTCCTACGGACCCTCCAGGACCGTCAATTCACGGGTGCGGGTTCGTTTACCAAAAATGTTGACCAAAGTCAATTATATCAAAATTTCCAACACAAAATTGCCATTTTATCAGTTTTTTTCACATAACGGCTTCCCGGCTACATGCCCGGGCTGCGCATGCAAATCGAGGTAGGATAAAAGGAGGCTTTCATGGCCTCAGAACACAGATTTAGCTAATAATACACGGAATGACCTTTTGGGTCATCACAATCTCCACCTCTAAAACAAACGTTCGTCCTCGAACAGACATAGAAAAGTACTTGAATCGGGAAAAAGATGGGATATCGGCTCCGCATATCGACTCGTACTCCTAGGTAGCTGCCTCAACAGGCTGACCTCTCCACTGAACACGGACCGAAGGATAACTCTTTGACCTCAACTGACGAACCTGCCGGCCTAATATTGCTACCGGCTCCTCCTCATAAGTCAAATCCTTGTCTAACTAGACACTGCTAAAGTCAAGTACATGAGATGGATCGGCAATATACTTCCGAAGCATAGATACATGAAACACCGGATGCACAGCTGATAAACTCGGTGGTAAATCAAGTTTGTAGGCCACCTCTCCTACCTTCTCAAGAATCTCAAAGGGGCCGATGTACCTAGGGCTCAACTTGCCCTTCGTTTCGAACCTCATCACGTCCTTCATGGGAGACACCCTAAGCAATACCCGGTCTCCAACCATGAATGCCAAATCACGAACTCTGCGGTCTGCATAACTCTTCTACCTGGACTGAGCTGTACAAAGTCTATCCTGAATGATATTCACCTTGTCCAAGGCATCCTGGACTAAGTCTGAACCCAACAATCTTACCTCTCTCGGCTCGAACCACCCAACTGGCGACCGACACCGCCTACCATACAACGCCTCAAAAGGAGCCATTTGAATGCTCGACTGGTAGCTGTTGTTGTAGGCAAGCTCAACTAAAGGCAAAACCTGGTCCCATGAACCTCCAAAGTCAACGAAACATGCCCGCAACATATCCTCCAAGATCTGAATAGTACGCTCGGACTGTCCGTCCGTCTGAGGATGAAACGTTGTGCTCAACTCAACCCGTGTGCCCAAATCACACTGAAATACTCTCTAGAAATTGGAGGTAAACTGAGTACCTCGGTCAGAAATAATGGACACAGGCACACCATGCAGGCGAACAATCTCCCTGATGTAGATCTTTGCCAACTTCTCCGAAGAATACGAAACTGATACAAGAATGAAGTGTGATGACTTGGTCACCCTATCCACAATGACCCACACCGCATCAAACATCATCTAAGTCCGTGGGAGCCCAACTACGAAATCCATGGTAACACTTTCCCACTTCCACTCGGGAAGCTCAATCTGCTGCATCAAACCACCGGGTCTCTGGTGCTCGTACTTAACCTGCTGACAGTTCAAGCACCGAGCTACATATGCCACAATGTCTTTCTTCATCCTCTGCCACCCATAATGCTGTCGTAAATCCCGGTACATCTTTGCGGCGCCCAGATGAATGGAATACCGGGAACTATGGGCCCCCTGCAACATCATCTCATGAATCCCATCAACATCAGGCACACAGATCCGACCCTACATCCTCAAGACTCCATCATCGTCGACCGTAACCTACTTGGCACCTCCGTGCTAAACCGTATCCCTGAGAACACATAAATGATGATCATCATACTGCCTGTCCCGAATACAATAAAACAATGAAGAACGGGCCACGTATAAGCTAAAACACTACCAGTCCCTGAAACATCCAATCTCATGAACCGATTGGCTAAAACCTGAACATCTAAAGCAAGCGGTCACTCCCCGACCGGTATATAAGCAAGACTACCCATGCTGGCTGACTTCCGGCTCAAAGCACGACCACCACATTGGCTTTTCCCGGATGATATAGAATGGTAATGTCATAATCCTTCAACAACTCTAACCATCTCCCCTGTCTCATATTCAACTCTTTCTTCATGAACATATACTGCAAACTCTTGTGATCCATGAACACCTCACAGAACACACCATATAGATAATGCCTCCAAATCTTCAGCGCATGAACAATGGCTGCAAACTTTAAATCATGCACTAGATAGTTCTTCTCATGAACCTTCAACTGACGAGAAGCATAGGCTATAACCTTGCCATCCTGCATCAACACTGCACCAAGTCCCAACCGTGAAGCATCACAATACACGGTATATGGCCCTGAACCTGTGGGAATAACTAACACCGGTGTCGTGGTCAAGGCTGTCTTGAGCTTCTAAAAACTCGCCTCACACTCATCTGACCACCTAGAATGTCCCCTCGTGCATAATTAACAAAAACAACAGTTTGGTAAGAAATCAACAATAAGAAACTACAAATGCAAAGAAATAATCAACAGTAATAATACCGCCCTGGCAAGGGACACGGCTATAACCAATCCTACACAAGTGTATAATTTAAAAAAATATCTCTCAACCGCTCAAGTACTCAACAAAGTTAACATCCAAGAATTTCCCTCAAATGAGTAACTGCCAAATCAATATTAAATCCATAACGTAATAAACCTCAATGAAAATCACATAATTGTTCATATTCAACTCACGGGCATGCTTGACCACAACATATAGGTACTTGTCACCTCACCTACACATTAGACATACAATAAACATGTAGCAAATAAGACTCAACGCATATTCCCTCAAGCTAAGGTTAGGCCAAACACTTACCTCGATGCCACGAACACAATTCGAGCCTCAACTAATGCTTTACCTCTTGATTCCACCACCAACTCGCTCGTATCTTGACACAAGTTACTTAATTATATCAATAAATGCTAAATGAATCAATTTTAATGCATGGAAATGAGTTTTCTAAAGTTTTTCCCAAAAAGTCAAAAATCGACCCGAGGCCCGCTTGGTCCAAAACCGAAATTCAGACCAAAACCCGATTACCCATTCACCCCCAAGCCCGGATATATAAATGATTTTGGAATCAGACCCCAATTTGAGGTCTAAATCCCCAAATATCAATATTCTTAGGTTTTTCCCAAAATTCGCTATTCCACCATGAAAACCCTAGATTCTAGGATGAAATCTTGTAAAAAGAAGTTAAAGAGTAAAGAAAATGAGTTAGAAATCACTTACTAATGTTTTGGAGTAGAGAGCATGTTTGGAAAATCGCCTCTTATGTTTTTTGGGTTTTGAAAAATGAAAAATAACTGAAAATCCCGTTTAAATATACCCCCCTCAGGCCCCCACCGCGGAACGCACAAAAGCGACCGCTGCCGCGAAGGCCCTACCACGGACCGCACAAAGACGACCGCTGTCGCGAAGGCCCCCACCCCCACCGCGGACCGCACAAAGGCGACCACTGCCGCGAAGACCCTTCCACCGCGGACCGCACAAAGGCGACCGCTTCTGCGAAGACCCTTCCTCCGCGGACCGCACTGGCGGGTTCAGAGATCTGTACTTCTTTGAACCTGCAACAGCCCTGATTTAGGCCTAAAACATCCAGGAACCTACCCGAAACTCACCCGAGCCCTCGGAACTCCAAACCAATTGTGCACACAACCTCGAAAATATCCTACGGACTTATTCGTGTAATCGAATCACCAAAATAACATCGTAAACATCAAATTAAACCCCAAAATCGATGAAATTTCTCAAAACTTCTTAAACTTAAAATTTTGCATTTTGGATCTGAATCACGTCAAACCAAGTCCGTTTCTTACCAAACTTCACAGATAATACATAAAAACCATAACGAACCTATATCGGGATCCATAACCATAATACGGGCCCGATACCATAGGTTTCACATAACATTTCACTTTCAAAAACCTTTATATTTTTCAGAAAACAATTTTTTTAAATAAAAATTCATTTCTCAGACTTGGGACCTCGAAATTCGATTCCGGGCCTATTCCCATGTCCCATATTTTGCTACGGACACTTCGGGACCGTCAAATCACAGGTCCGGGTCCATTTACCAAAACTATTGACCAAAATCAACTATATCAAAATTTCCAACACAAAATTGCCATTTTATCAGTTTTTTTCACATAACAGCTTCCCGCCTACACGCTCGGGATGCGCATGCAAATCGAGGTGGGATAGAAGGAGGCTTTCATGGCCTCGGAACACAAATTTAGATAAAAATACACGAAATGACCTTTTGGGTCATCACAGGCATTGGGTTTGAGTCCCAGTGCACCATATTGATGATATAATGATGACTGAAGAAAAATAACATATTTTTCATGAAAAGGCATGAAGATTGTCCCAGACTGTCCTACTTGATTTGCTCCATTCTTGAAGTGAATGTGTAGCTAGCGGTGCATAGTAAGTCTAAATATAGAGAAGTGGTTGACCAATGAACGTGGGCATTCCAAAGGTCAAATAGTAACAATCATCATTATGGTAATTGTAAAAGGGAGAACAATAAGTTCTCAAGATAATCCTTCAACGGTGAAGGAAATATGTATCAATGCGGTCGATTAATATGAGACACATTCACATGATTATAGTCCATTCCCTGAAAATGTGACTTGTGATAAGCATTGTAAATGCATACTCATTCCTACAAGTAAATGTTGAAATATATATGTGATGAAAAATATGCATAAGAATGATGGTTGTATAAATACCACAACTCACCTCTAAGGGAGGTTTTAGAGAAATAAAGATAATGAATATTACAATGCGGTTACATAAATATGCCATTGGTCACGTACATGTGGTACGCCAAAAATATTATGCCATGCCTTATAAAAAGTTATTAAAGGCAAACTTAAAGCAAGAAATGGTTTTTCTTATGATGACTCCGACCGTGACATTTATTATGATATGATTTTCTCCGTGAAGGAGATATTCACCATATGGATGGCGTGACAAAAGATCTTGTAGTACAAAATTAATTAAGAGCTCTGGAAGAGTGAATTTGTTACTACCCGGATTAATGAAATTGTTCTTGAAATTAATATTGTAGTAAGTCTCAAAAGAAACTTTTTGAGTTTCAAATGTATTAGCCAAAGTGGTTGGCATTTTGAGACTATAAATGAAAGGAATATTAAATATCTTCATATTACTATAACCATAGTGGGTAAATATGAAAGGTTACCCGACTTTCTTCTATTTGTACCAAATGTATAAGCATGATGATGGAATCACATGCCATAGTAAATTAAATATTTACTGAAATAAACAACAGTTGGCATGATCGGTTGGCCATCCCGGTTCAATTATGGTGCGAAAAATTTATTGAAAATTCATATCGGCATATATTGAAGAAATAGAAGGTTCTTCAAGAATTCTCTTGTGCTGCTTATTCTCCTGATATACCAGCTAAAGTTGGGATTATGTAATGACCCAAAAGGTCATCCTGTGTATTTCTAGTTAATTCTGTGTTCCGAGGTCATGAAAACCTCCTTCTATCTCACCTCGATTTGCGTGCGCAGCCGGGGCGTGTAGCTGAGAAGATTTTATGTGAAAAACTGAGAAACATGATAGTTTTGTTTTTGAAATTTGAATTAAGTTGACTTTGGTCAACATTTTTGGAAAACGAACCCGAACCCATAATTTGACGGTCCTGGAGGGTCCGTAGGAAAATATGGGACTTGGGCGTATGCCCGAAATCGAATTCCGAGGTCCCAAGCCCGAGAAATGAGTTTTTGAAAGAAATTGTTTTCTTAAAATATAAAGGATTCTGAAAGTTTAAATTATATTTGAAATCTGTGGTATCGGGCCCGTATTTTGGTTTCGGAGCCTTTTACAGATTCAATATAATATCTATAACATGTCTGTCAAATTTGGTAAGAAACGAAAGTCGTTTGACGTGATTCAGACCTGTAGATGTAAAGTTGATGTTTCAGAAGTTTTTGAAATTTTCATTGATTTTGGGGTTAAATTCATGTTTATGATGTTACTTTGGTGATTTGAGCGCACGAGTAAGTCCGTACGATATTTTTGAGGTTGTGTGCATATTTGGCTTGGAGCCCCGAGGGATGGGGTGAGTTTGGGATAGGCGTCAGGGTATTTTTAGGCTTAGAAAATCTGGTGTAGGCTGTTGTATCTGGTGTTCAGTGATTGACTCTTCACGTTCGCGGTACAACTCACACGAACGCGATGTACAAGTTGGGTTGGGGAAAGATTATACCTACGCGAATGCAGGGCCTGGGTCACAAACGCGGAGCTTGGGGGAAATGTTGTACGCGAACGGGAAGGGCCTCACGCGAATGCGTAGCACAAAAGGGACCTGGAGGAGGGTAGTACTGGGACTCTACGCGAACGCGTCCACAGGATCGCGAATGCATAGGGTAAATGAGGGGCTGGGGGAACTGGGTGATTTTAACCCTGTGCGAACGCGGCCTCAAGCTCGTGAACGCATAGGCCAAGTAATCCAGACCTTCGCAACCGCGGCCAAGGGCCTGCGAACGCGATGAACAAATTTGCCCATTACGAGATTAAACCAAAACCTCATAACTTCTTCTTTCAAACTCCAAATTAGGCGATTCTTGAAAGAGAACTTCACCACAAATACATAGGTATGTACCCTTAGACCCATTTTCTTCAATATTTATCAACACCCATTAGATTCTAGGCCTAAATCATGATTTTAAGGGTAGAAAATTAGGGATTTGGGGAGAGTTAAGGCTTTTTAATTAATTGGAATTTAGACCTCATTTTGGGGTCGGATTTCAAAACTAATAACATATTCGGGCTCGTGGGTGAATGGGTGATCGGGTTTTGGTCCGAACCTCGTGTTTTGACCAAGCGAGACCGGGGTCGATTTTTGGATTTTTGGAAAGAATGATGGAAAACTTATAATTAAGCATTGGAAGTGAATTATTTAGCGTTTATTGATGTTGTTGAGTCAATTATGTCTAGATACAATTGATTTGGAGTCGAATTCAAAAGGAAAAATGGTGATTGAGGCGTGATTTTGGTCGTGAAAGTCGAGGTAAGTGTATGGTCTAACCTTAGCTTGAAGGAATAGGCGTTGAGTCTTATTTGCTATATGTTTATTCCATGTGCAACGTATAGGTGAGGTGACGAGTACCTATATGTTGGTGTCAAGCATGCCATGATTCGGATATTATGAATTACGTGATTTTCATTATTATTTATTGAGTTATAGCTTGAATTTCACTTTGGTGGTTTTCATTTGATGGAAATTATTGTTTTTGAATACTGTTGAGTACTTGTTTCGGTTGAGGAATATATTATAAAGTTATGTACTTGAGTGAGATTGGTTATAGTTGTGTCCCTTGCCGGGACGGTGATATTTCTACTGTAGTTCCCTTGCCAGGATGTTGTAATTTATTGTTATGGTTCATGTTGTTGATTTCTTCCTTGCCAAACTGCTATTCTTGATATTGTTTGGGTGAGGAAGAGTGTAAAGCACGAAGGGTGATGCCGTGTATTATTTATTATGAGGATGAGAGTGTAAGATCACGAAGGGTGATGTCGTGCCATGTTATGATATTAAAAGCACGAAGGGTGATGCCGTGCCGTTTCTATTTATTTATTTTGAGGATGAGAGTAAAAGCACGAAGGGTGATGTCGTGCACTTGTTTTGGTGAGGATGAGAGTAAATCCACGAAGGGTGATGCCGTGCACTTGTTTTGGTGAGGATGGAGTAAAAGCACGAAGGGTGATGTCGTGCACTTGTTTTGGTGAGGATGAGAGTAAAATCACGAAGGGTGATGTCGTGCACTTGTTTTAGTGAGGATGAGAGTAAAAGCACGGAGGGTTATGTTTTGCACTTGTTTACTCTATGTTGTTATTTCCTGTTGTTACCTTGATATTTAAACCGTTGTCTTATTCCGTTATTTCTGTTATTTGATATCTCTTTCCCCCAGCATGTTCCCCTTTTTCCCTTGTACTTACCTGATTATATTGCGGTTATTATTCTTCCGATTATTGATGAATTGCACAGGTTGTATTAATTGTTGTTGTCCTAGCCTCGTCACTACTTCGCCGAGGTTAGGCTCGGCATTTACTCAGTACATGGGGTCGGTTGTACTGATACTACACCTGCACATCTTTTTGTTGTGCAGATCCCGGTACAAGACACTGTGGACATTAGAGCTAGGAGTCTTCCTTCAGTCCACCCAGAGGCCCCGAGGTAGTCCTGCAGGCGTCCGCAGGCCTGGCGTCCCCTTCCACTTCTCTATTTCTATTTTTAGTACTTCAGAAACAGATGTATTTACTTATTTTAGACCCTTAATATTATTCGTAGATAGTCCGTGACATTGTGACTCCAAAGATCTGGGTTTGGTTATTTTGAGAATTCGTAAAATTAGTGGATTGCGTTGTGTACTTCTAGTCAGTTTTCGTTTTTACGCTCTTATTTATGAAAAGGTCGTATTTCACTTGTTCTTATTTAATAATAAAAAATTATAACAAATTTGAATATCTATGTTGTCTTGCCTTGCGGGTTCAACGCTAGGCGCCATCACGGTCTCGGCGGTGGGAATTTCGGGTCGTGACAAGTTGGTATCAGAGCACTAGGTTGCCTAGGTCTCACAATTCACAGACAAGCTTGGTAGAGTCTTAGGGATCGGTACGGAGACGTCTATACTTATCCCCTAGAGTCTGCAAAGTTGGGAATAACTTCACATCTATTCTTCTCTGTCATGCAATTTGAATTCTAAATGCTAACTGAGTTTCTATCCTATTCTCTCACAGATGGCGAGAACACGTGCTTCCTCATCTACCGATCAGCAGCCCGATCCTCCAGTTGTAGCTCCTACGAGGGCCGAGGACGAGGCCAAGGTCGTACTAGAGGCCGAGGTAGGGGTAGGGCTCAGCCCAGAGCAGCAACCCCAGTGGAGGATCCTCAGGTAGAGTTTACCGCTGAGGTTCCTGCTGAGACAGTTCCGATTGGACCAGCTCAGGTCCTAGAGGGGTTCATTTCCACCCCGGTACTACATGACGCTCTGGTCCATTTAGTGGGCCTCATGGAGAGCGTGGCTCAGGCAGGTCTACCTCCTACAGCTCCAGCTGTCTCTCAAGCCGGGGGAGGAGCCCAGACTCTTGCCACCCGCACACCAGAGCATTTAGCTTCTCAGTTTTAGACTCCAGCACCTCAGACAGCTAGAGTAGTTCAGTCGGGTATTGTGGCTTAGGCCGTTGAGGGAGAAACTATGTCTGATGATGCTTTATGGAGATTGGACCGGTTCACCAAGTTGTTTCCTAGTACTTTCAGTGGTGCACCTTCAGAGGATCCCCAGGATTACTTAGACAGTTGCTATGAGGTTCTTCGGAACATGGGGATCGTGGAGACCAATGGGGTCGATTTTGCTACTTTCCGCCAAGACTTTGTGGAGGGATTATTTCTTGACCAGACCACCTGGATCTTCGCCTTTGTCTTGGGCTCAGTTCTCCGACTTGTTCTTGGAGAAGTTTCTTCCAGTGACCCATTGAGAGGATCTTTGGAAGCAGTTTGAGCGTCTCCAGCAGGGCTCAATGACAGTTACCCAGTATGAGACCCGGTTCATCACTTTGTCCCGACATGCTATTATGATACTCCCCACCGACTGAGAGAGGGTGAGGAGGTTTATTGAGGGGCTAGCTCAGCTGATTAGACTACAGATGGCCAGAGAGACATGCACGATATTTCATTTTAAGAGGCGGCCAATGTGGCCCGGCGAGTAGAGATGGTCTTATTGCAGGGAAGCAGTCACGGGTTTGACAAGAGGCCTCGTCATTTTGGTCGGTTCAGTGGTGCCTCATCTGGAGGTAGGGATTCTTTTGGAAGAGGACATCCTCCTAAACCATTCCAGTCAGCCCTTCAGGTATCCTGCAGTGCACCACCAGCTCCTATCAGTGCACCGCCGCTCCAGAGCTTTCAGAGTGGTTATTCTGGTCGGCAGGGACAAATTCAGAGCCAGCAATCTCAGCAGCAGAGTTCTTGTTACTCTTGTGGTTGTCCAGGGCACATTTCTAAGTTTTTCCCCTGAGCTTCTAGTGGTTCTAACCATCAGGGTTCCCGTTCTATGATTCCCGCACCAGGTGCTCCACCACCCCCTCAGCCAGCTAGGGGTGGAGGTCGAGGTGCTAGAGGAGGAGGCCAGACAATTAGAGGTGGAGGACATGCTATGAGAGGTAGAGGTTAGCCCGCAGTAGGTCGACCCATGGATGTTCAAATTGGTGGGGCTCAGCCCCGATGCTATGATATTCTCGCCAGGCCTGAGGCCAAGGCCTCCGATGTAGTCATTATAGGTATGGTTTCAGTTTGCAGCAGGAACACTTCGATTTTGTTTGATCCGGGATCCACATTTTCCTACGCGTCCTCATTTTTGCTCCTTCTCTAATTATGCCTCGTGATTCCCTGAGTACTCCTATATATGTAGCTACACCGGTGGGTGATTCTATTGTGGTAGATTGAGTCTACTGTTCATGTATAGTGGTTATTGGTGGTCTTGAGACCAGAGTAGATCTTCTACTCCTTGATATGGTTGATTTCGATGTTATTTTGGGGATGGATTGGCTGTCTCCGTACCATGCTATTCTAGACTGTCATGCCAAGACTATGACCTTGGCCTTGCTGGGAGTACCTCGATTGGAGTGGAGGGGGACTCCTGGTCATTCTTCCAGCAGTGTTATCTTGTATATGAAGGCTCGGCGCATGGTCGAGAAGGGATGTTTGGCCTATTTGGCCTATGTTCGTGATTCTAGTGTCGAGGTTCCTCCTATGGAGTCGGTACCCATTGTCCGTGAGTTTCCATAGGCATTTCCTGCTAACCTGTCGGGTATTCCACCCGACAGGGATATTGAATTTTGCATTGATTTGGCTCCGGGCACTCAGCCCATTTCTATCCCGCCATATTGTACGGCCCCGCCAGAGCTAAAGGAGTTGAAGGATCAACTACAGGACTTGCTAGATAAAGGCTTTATCAGGACTAGTATTTCTCCTTGGGGTGCGCCAGTGTTGTTTGTTAAGAAAAAAGGACGGAACGATGAGGATGTGCATTGATTAACGGCAATTGAACAAGGTTACTATCAAGAACAAGTATCCATTGCTGAGGATTGATGATTTGTTTGATTAGCTTCTGGGTGCCACCGTGTTTTCAAAGATTGACTTGAGATCTGGTTACCATCAGTTGAGGATTAGGGCGTCTGATGTTCCTAAGACAGCCTTTCTCACTCGGTACGGGCATTATGAGTTCTTGGTGATGTCGTTTGGGTTGACAAATGCTCCAGCAGCTTTCATGGAGTTGATGAACCAAGTATTGAGGCCTTATTTGGATTTGTTTGTGATTGTCTTCATTGATGATATTTTGATTTATTCCCGCAGGCGAGAGGAGAGCGAGAATCACCTTCGAGTCGTCCTCCAGACTCTGAAGGACAGTCAGTTCTATGCCAAATTTTGGAAGTGTGACTTCTGGTTGAGTTCGGTTGCATTTCTGGGTCATGTTGTGTCGGCAGAGGGTATTCAGGTGGATCCCAAGAAGATTTCAGCAGTCAGAGATTGTCCTAGACCCACCTCACCTACAGAGATTTGGAGTTTCTTGGGCTTAACAGGTTATTATCGTCGATTTTTGGAGGGCTTTTCATCTATTGCATCCCCGATGACCAGGTTGACTTAGAAGGGTGCCTAGTTCAGGTGGTCAGATGAGTGTGAGACGAGCTTTCAGAAGCTCAAGACAGCCTTGACCACGGCACCGGTGTTGGTTTTGCCCTCAGGATCAGGGCCATATACTGTGTATTGTGATGCTTCACGGTTTGGACTTGGTGAAGTGTTGATGTAGGATGGCAAGGTTATAGCTTATGCTTCATGTCAGTTGAAGGTTCATGAGAAGAACTATCCAGTTCATGATTTAGAGTTAGCAGCCATTGTCCATGCGCTGAAGATTTGGTGGCATTATCTGTATGGTGTGTCATGTGAGGTGTTCACAGATCATAAGAGTTTGCAATATCTGTTCAAGCAGAGAGAGTTCAATATGAGGCAAAGAAGATGGTTGGAGCTGTTGAAAGACTACGACATTACCATCTTGTATCATCCGGGAAAGGCCAATGTGGTGGCCGATGCTTTGAGCTGAAAGTCAGTCAGCATGGGTAGTCTTGCTTATATTCCGGTCGGGGAATGACCGCTTGCTTTAGATGTTCAGGCTTTAGCCAATCGGTTCATGAGATTGGATATTTCTGAGACTGGAAGTGTTTTATCTTATATTGTGGTCCGTTCTTCATTGTTTGATCGTATTCGGGACCAACAATATGATGATCGTCATTTATGTGTCCTTAGGGATACGGTTCGGCACGGAGGTGCCAAGATGGTTTCAGTTTTTGATGATGGAGTCTTGAGGATGCAGGGCCGTATTTGTGTGCCTGATGTTGATGGCCTTCGTGAGCTGATATTGCAGGAGACCCATAGCTCCCGGTATTCCATTCACCCGGGCGCCGCAAGATAACCAGGATTTGCAGCAACATTGTTAGTGGCGGAGGATGAAGAAAGGTATCATGGAACATGTAGCTCGGTGCTTGAACTGTCAGCAAGTTAAGTACGAGCACCAGAGACCCGGTGGATTGATGCAGCAGATTGAGATTCCTAAGTGGAAGTGGGAGAGTATCACCATGGATTTCGTAGTTGGGCTCCCACGGACTCAGAGGAAGTTCGATGCGCTATGGGTCATTTTGGATAGGCTGACCAAGTCAGCACACTTCATCCCTGTATCATTTTCATATTTTTTGAAGAGATTGGCACAGATTTACATCAGGGAGATTGTTCGCCTGCTTGGTGTGCCCGTGTCCATTATTTCTAACTGAGGTACTCAGTTTACCTCCCATTTCTGGAGAGCAGTTCAACGTTAGTTGGGCACACGGGTTGAATTGAGCACAACGTTTCATCCTCAAACGGACGGACAGTCCGAGCGTACTATATAGATTTTGGAGGATATGTTGCGAGCATGTGTCATTGACTTTGGAGGTTCATGGGACAAGTTTTTGCCTTTAGCTGTGGTTGCCTAAAACAACAGCTATTAGTCGAGCATGCAGATGGCTCCTTATGAGGCGTTGTATGGTATTCGGTGTCGGTCTCCAGTTGGGTGGTTTGAGCCGGGGGAGGCTCGGTTATTGGGTACGGAGTTAGTGCAGGATGCCTTGGATAAGGTGAAGATCATTCAGGATAGACTTCGTACAGCTGAGTCCAGGCAAAATAGTTATGCAGACCGCAGAGTCCGTGATTTGGCATTTATGGTTGGAGATCGGGTATTGCTTTGGGTGTCTCCCATGAAGGGCGTGATGAGGTTCGGAAAGAAGGGCAAGTTGAACCCTAGGTACATTGGTCCCTTTTAGATTCTTGAGAAGGTAGGAGAGGTGGCCTACATACTTGCTTTGCCACCGAGTTTATCAGCCGTGCATCTAGTGTTTCATGTATCTATGCTTCGGAAGTATCTTGTCGATCCCTCTCATGTGCTAGACTTCAGCAGTGTCCATTAGGACAAGGATTTGACTTATGAGGAGGAGCCGGTAGCCATATTAGACCGGCAGGTTCGGCAGTTGAGATCGAAGAGTTATCCTTCGGCTCGTGTTAAGTGGAGAGGTCAGCTTGTCGAGGCAGCTACCTGGGAGTCCGAGTCCGATATGCGGAGCCGATATCCCCATCTTTTCCCCGATTCAGGTACCTTTCTATGTTCGTTCGAGGACGAACGTTTGTTTTAGAGGTGTAGATTGTGATGACCCAAAAGGTTATCCTGTGTACTTCTAGTTAATTATGTGTTCCGAGATCATGAAAACCTCCTTCTATCTCACCTCGATTTGCGTGCGCAATCCGGACATGTAGCCGGGAAGCCTTTATGTGAATAACTGAGAAAAATGATAGTTTGTTTTTGAAATTTGAATTAAGTTGACTTTGGTCAACAATTTTGGTAAATGGACCCGGACCCGTGATTTGACGATCCCGGAGGGTTCGTAGGAAAATATGGGACTTGGGCGTATGCCCGGAATCGAATTCCGAGGTCCCAAGCCCGAGAAATGAGTTTTTGAAAGATATTATTTTCTGAAAATATAAAGGATTCTGAAAGTTTAAATTATATTTGAAATCTGTGGTATCGGGCGCATATTTTGGTTTCGGAGCCCGGTACAGGTTCAATATAATATCTATAACATGTCTGTAAAATTTGGTAAGAAACGGAAGTCGTTTGACATGATTCGGACCCGTAGATGTAAAGTTGATGTTTTAAAAGTTTTGGAAATTTTCATTGATTTTGGGGTTAAATTCATTGTTTATGATGTTATTTTGGTGATTTGAGCATACGAATAAATCCGTAGGATGCTTTTAAGGTTGTGTGCATATTTGTCTTGGAGCCCCGAGGGCTCAGGTGAGTTTCAGATAGGCGTCGGGGTATTTTTAGACTTAGAAAATTTGGTGTAGGCTGTTGTATCTGGTGTCCAATAATTTACTCTTCGCGTTCGCGTTCACGTTACAACTCACGCGAACGCGATGTACAAGATGGGATGGGGAAAAATTATACGTACGCGAACGTAAGGCCTGGGTCGCGAACGCGGAGCTTGGGGGAAATGCTCTACGCGAACGCGAAGGGCCTCACGCGTACGCGTAGCACAAAGGGGGCCTGGGGGAGGTTAGTACTGGGACTCTACGCGAACGCGTCCACAGGATCGCGAACGCGTAGGGTAAATGAGAGGCTGGGGGAACTGGGTGATTTTAACCCTGTGCGAACGCGGCCTCAAGCTCGCGAACGCATAGGCCAAGTAATCCAGACCTTCGCGAACGCGGCAAAGGGGTCCAAATTGGGCGATTCTTGAAAGAAAACTTCACCACAAGTTCATAGGTATGTAACCTTACACCCAGTTTCTTCAATATTTATCAACACCCATTAGATTTCTAGTCCTTAATCATGATTTTGAGCGTAGAAACTTAGGGATTTGGGAAGAGTTAGGGCTTTTTAATTAATTGGAATTTAGACCTCGTGTTGGGGTCGGATTTCAAAACTAATTACATATTCGGGCTCGTGGGTGAATGGATGATCGGGTTTTTGTCCGAACCTCGTGTTTTGACCAAGCGAGCCTGGGGTCGATTTTTGGTTTTTTGGAAAGAATGATGGGAAACTTATAATTAAGCATTGGAATTGAATTATTTAGCGTTTATTGATGTTGTTGATTCAATTATGTCTAGATATAATTGATTTGGAGTCGAATTCAAAAGGAAAAGCGGTGATGAGGCGTGATTTTGGTTATGGGAGAGAGGTAAGTGTTTGGCCTAACTTTAGCTTGAGGGAATAGGCGTTGAGTCTTATTTGCTATGTGTTTATTCCATGTGCAATGTATATGTTAGGTGACGAGTACCTATATGTTGGTGTCAAGCATGCCCGTGCGTCGGATATTATGAATTACGTGATTTTCATTGTTATTTAATGCGTTATAGCTTGAATTTCACTTTGGTGGTTGTTCATTTTATAGAAATTATTGGTTGTGAATACCGTTGAGTACTTGTTTCGGTCGAGGAATATTTTGAAAAGTTATGTACTTGAGTGAGATTGGTTATAGCTGTGTCCCTTGCCGCGACGGTGATATTTCTATTGTAGTTGCCTTGACGGGATGTTGTGATTTATTGTTAAGGTTCATGTTGTTTATTTCTTCCAGGACAAACTGTTGTTCTTGATATTATTTGGGTGAGAAAGAGTGTTAAGCATGAAGGGTGATCCCGTGTATTTTGTTATTGTGAGGATGAGAGTGTAAAAGCACGAAGGGTGATGGCGTGCTATGTTATGATATTAACAACACGAAGGGTGATGCTGTGTCGTTTTTATTTATTTATTGTGAGGATGAGAGTAAAAGCACGAAGGGTGATGCCGTGCACTTGTTTTGGCGAATATGAGAGTAAAAGCACGAAGGGTGATGTCGTGCACTTGTTTTGGTGATGATGAGAGTAAAAGCACGAAGGGTGATGCCGTGCACTTGTTTTGGTGAGGATGAGAGTAAAAGCACGAAGGGTGATGCCGTGCACTTGTTTTGGTGAGGATGAGAGTAAAAGCACAGAGTGTGATGTCGTGCACTTGTTTACTCTATGTTGTTATTTCTTGTTGTTACCTTGATATTTAAACCGTTGTCTTATTCCGTTATTTCTGTTATTTGATATCTCTTTCCCCCAACATGTTCCCCTTTTTCCCTTGTACTTAACTGATTATTTTGCAGTTATTATTCTTCCGATTATTGATGAATTACACAGGTTGTATTAATTGTCGTGTCCTAGCCTCGTCACTACTTCGTCGAGGTAAGGCTCGGCACTTACTCAGTACATGGGGTCGGTTGTACCGATACTACACCTGCACATATTTTTGTTGTGAAGATCCCGGTACAGGACCCTGTGGACATTAGAGCTAAGAGGCTTCCTTCAGTCCACCCGGAGGCACCGAGGTAGTCCTGCAGGCATCCGCAGGCCTTGGTGTCCCCTTCCACTTCTCTATTTCTATTTTTAGTATTTTAGAAACAAATGTATTTACTTCTTTCAGACCCTTACATGTATTATTCGTAGATAGTCCGTGATATTGTGACTCCAAAGATCTGGGTTTGGTTATTTTGAGAATTCTTAAAATCAGTGGATTGAGTTGTGTACTTCTAGTCTGTTTTCGTTTTTATGCTCTTATTTATGAAAAGGTCGTATTTCACTTTTTCTCATTTAATAATAAAGAATTATAACAAATTTTGAATATCTACATTGGCTTGGCTAACAGGTTCAACGTTAGGCCCATCACGGTCCCGACGGTGGGAATTTCGGGTCGTGACAGATTAAATCCCTGATATCTGGAACGAATAAAAGGTGATATATTTATGGGCCCAATCACCTGCCATGTAGACCGTTTACTATTATATGATTTTAATAGATGCATCTATTATATGGTTACATGTGCGTTTGTTTTCAACTTGCAATTTGGATTTTGCAAGGTTGATTGCTCAAATTATTAGAGCACAGTTCCAGAATATAAACTATGATAATTTGATATTGCTGGTTTAAATCCAACTTGGTTTAGTAGAAATTGTATGCCTCCAATTATAGCTAAACCATTGGTTATGAGATGTATTATTTAACATACAACAACAGATGTACGCATCTAGCCAAGTTATGATAAATTCTCCCTATCACAATTGGTTCAGGGTCAGGAACCAAATAATTTTTATCTATGGATGTTCTATATGATTTAATTGTTCCACCATAATGTACAATGATGGGTCCCCAAAGAAAGTTGGGGATACGTGTTTCTGATCCCAGGATTAGGGGGAGAAAATTGGCAGCTGAAAAAGTAATCATGAAATGAATTATTATGAGTGTACCTAGATCCTCGTACAAAAAAATGTAAACTTGAAGTTCAAGTGATAATTCATTTGTAAAATATTGCTAGGCGTATTTGCTGACCCAAAGCTAAATATTGTATTTCAGCTGCTAATGCTCCAAATAGAATAAAGTCCATGATGGACATAGTCTATGGAACGCATGAAGCGTAATAGACTAATCGGTTCCAAAGATAAAACTCCTTGAAGAAGGAGAGGAGCAAATGATAAAGATGGTCACACTAAGGAGACACGTGCTTTGTAAGAGCACAATGACATAAAACTTTATAAGACCTCATGGAAGAGGCTCAGGTACCTGAAAATAATGAGATCCCGATAAGTTATATATTTATTGTGTGATGATGGAACCGATGTAAAATGGTCATCGATGATATTGTTGATATAATGTAGCGCTCAATATTATTAATATTGACGAGGATCTTTAGCTCAAATTTGTCATGGACTTTGGACAGATAAATGATTGGTCAATGAAAAATACGCAATCAAGATTGACTTCACTTGAAAAAAGTGAAGTTTTGGACTGATAGTCCCATCATCCGAAAGTATAAAGTTGTGGGGTGACACAAGATTTTACGTAAATGTCATGCCATTGATTATATGGAAACATGTTCCCTTGTGGTGGATACAGTTGCTTTCAGATTTTAGTATGGAAATACCTGGTAAATTTGATATGCGTATACAAAAATCATTGAAGGATTTAAACTGTTCTGAAGCATATTAAGGTTTCCAAAAAATTCATTAAATAAAGTTTCAGCAAATCCTTATGTGGATTAGAGCAATCATGGCGTACAATTTATTTTTGTGTCTATTGCAATTGGTGCACTATATATCTTGCTAGAACCATGAGTATAGCAATATGCTAGCGAGATATAGTTTAATTCCTATATAAAGATACTGAAATACTATTAGAATTATGTTGCAAAAGGAATGCTTGATATAGATTTGTTTATACTAACAAATATTGTCAAGGTTTTTGTTAGTTATGCAGATGCAAACATTTTCTGAAGATCATTCTTCACAAAATCTATTTGTATGTGGGGGTACTGTCATATAATTAATTCACAAGGCAGACAATTATTGATATGTATTCAAGTCATGTCAATATGCTAGCAACTGAATAAAGCAAGTGACTCAACACACAACATATGTGTGACTTTTCCTTTGAAGAGAAGATTCCAATAATAATGAAAATGATGTTGTTTGCATAGCTCAATTGAACGAAGGATATATCGATGGAGACATAATAAAGAAAAAATTTCAGACGCATGATCTTCAACAGAAGGGTGAAATTGATATTCAACAAATTCGTTCATGTGATAGTTTCGCTGATCTGTTCACTAAGGCATTGTCAACCTCAATGTTGGAGAAGTTGAAATACAAGATTGAAATGCATTGCCTTCAAGAAATAAAGTGATGTTCATCAGGGGGAGACAAATATGCGTTGTACTCTTTTTCCCTTAGCACAGGTTTTATCCCAATGGATTTTTCTGGCAAGGTTTTTAACAAGGCAGCAGACAATGCGTATTACATGATATGTATACTCTTTTTCCTTCACTAGGATTTTTTCCCAAAGGGTTTTTTCCTAGTAAGGTTTTAATGAGACACATTATCTATAGATATCCAAGGGGGAGTGTTATGAAATATTATAGTGGATGTCTATAACTCCTAAAGAAGTTACTCCCACTACTCTTCTCCATTAACCTCCCACTACTTCTTACCCTTATGATTGTAACTCCCACACCTCCATAACCTCCTCCATGATCTTCCTCCATGATCTCAAATGTTTAATGTCATGTTTAAGACATTCTTTTGTATACCTCTATGTAATACTATAAATAGAGGATGAAGTGATATTGTACACACTTGAATACATGGAAAAAATAAGATAGTTCTCTCTTCCTCTCTGCATTTCTTGTGTATGTTCTTGTATCATACTATTACTTTGAGCTTAGTTTTTTATTTCTTAACACACACTCTATAGTTATTGCATTACTAATATTTACATTATATTTTTTGTATGGCTAATTCTTACATTATTAATTTAACTTTTATGTTATAATTTTTGCATTAACTATATTGCATGTAAGACTTGAGTTAGTGTCACCGTAGTAGTAGAGAGAGAAGACTTATGATGTTTTTTTTTTTGGCCATGGCGGCGTTTGCAGAGCTGTAATATAATTCTACCTTTATTTTAATGTTTCCAACACAAGGTCCCTTCCTCACTTCCTCTTCGATTAATCTCTATCCCCAAAATTCTTCATTACTTTGTCTCTCCAGGAAATTAAAAAGAGCTAAAACTTTTTTATTATCTTCACAAAAGTTGCAGCTACTAAATGCTCCTCCCTTTTACACTCCAGCCTCTAAATTTATTCATCACTTTCACACGCTCATATGTAGTAGTGCAGACAGCAACCGTACTTTTTCATTTCTAATTTTATAAAGACATTTTCTAATGAAGAGATATCTAAGGGGTACAAACATCATTATTGGGTTATAATCAAGGCCAGTGATCGTGCATTTCTGCTATGGATTGTCACGGGTCGCAATTGAACTAGGAGGAAAAAGGATTAGAAGTGGAAAAATGGCTAATTTATTTTCACTAGGCGGTAGAGGAAGTAGCAGCCAAGATCAACAGCAAGAAATTAGCAGCAGTCACCACCGTACGGTTAACCACGTACCCACAGAAATCAGCGCAGAGAGTTGGTTCTTGTACAGAAATGATCATAATCAAGAAATGCCCACTTACAAAGGCTTCGAGCTATGGCAAAGTACAACTCCTCAGCATCAACCTGAACAACAACAGTTTCGTCACCCAATTTATCCTTTGCAAGATCTTTATTCCACTGCTGTTGGATTAGGTGTAGGGCCCAACCAAAGTGGCTTTGACATATTTGCAGGTCATCACAAGCGAATTCAAAATTTAAACTTGACCCTATATTCTTTTGTAAAGTACCCATGCTTTAAAAATTCTTTTTCAAATTTAATATTAGTTGAACTTATATTATTCAGCAGATCTATAATTTAAATTTGATTAGTTCAAAATTTGTACTATCATTACAGAATCATTGCACTTACCAATTTGGAGGTTAAAATTTTAGGTATCTTTAATTATTAAATTTTACTGGTAATTTTTACCTATATATCTTGCTCTAGTGGCGAAGCTACTCGTCTGGTTACTGGAAAATTACACAATATAGATAGATTAACTTTTTTTTTTAATTATATGTTGAATTCTCTATGTGTTTACTTTTTTATATTTTTATACTCCTTAATGAAATTTTTTAGCTCTGACTTGCTCTATGTAAAAATTAAGTACTATTAGGTTTTAGTTGAACGTGGTGCATCACTTTATGTCGAAAATATTAGATTCAGTTGAATCCATTTGTTAACGGGACGGCAGCATCGGTTTTTGGCAGGTGATAATGAGGCATCAAGATCGGGGTTTGTAATGATGAGGAGTGAAGGAGGTGGAATTAGTTGCCAAGATTGTGGGAACCAAGCTAAGAAAGATTGTCAACACATGAGATGTAGGACTTGCTGCAAGAGTAGAGGGTTTCAGTGCCAGACTCATGTCAAAAGTACTTGGGTTCCAGCCGCTAAACGGAGAGAAAGGCAACAACAACTTTCTGCTTTGCAGCAGCAGCAACAGGAACGACATGATCAGTTACACATAGATCAAAATAATAATAAGCCCAAAAGGCAAAGAGAGGATCCAAGTGCTTCGATCTCTCTTGTTTCTACTCGTTTGCCTTCGAATACTAATGGTAAAGTTCCTATATATCCCCTCTTTTATAATTCACGTAACATCTTTTTAAAAAAAAAAAAATTGTTTCAAAAGAATGACATTTATTCAAATTTTAAATACTTTAACTTTATATTTCTAAGTTTATAACGAGATGATTTTTATCACAAGAATATCTGTAATATATTTTAGTTTTTTTTGTTTCATAAATTTCGTTTCTAGTCAAACACGTTCCTATGAATTCGAATTGAGGGAGTATCTTTCTTCCTTTTGTACACGGAAAAAACATAGAGTCTTGAGATTCATCATGTAAAGGAGCTAAGTTTGCTTGCCTAAAAGAGAGTTCTATAAAAAGTAGGTCTAGAGAAAGAGAAGCCCATAACCATAGCGTTTGATGACAGTTCAAGAGAACCGCTACTACTGCAGCAGTAGTAAAATCGTCAGCTTTTCTCATCACAAAAGATTGACAAAGAATAAGCTATTATCTCCCCTCTCACCATTTCTCTTTCGTTTGCATTGGCATCTGTATATGCACACTCTCTTTTCTCTAGACCTACACAAATTTATCTCGTGCCCTCCAATTTATGTATGATAATTCGCTGTATCAATTGTTGATTAATATTACATTAATTACTTACACTAATACTAGTATGTTACAGTTAGTGGCAGAGCTAACTAGAAGAAAGGGGATTGAAAGTTTGAAACCCAAAATCATACCGTATAAATGGTCAGAAGCTTATATATATATATATATATATATATATATATATATATATAAAAGCTGTTGAATACTCTTTGACATACGGAAAATTGTTAGTGCAGTGGCAAAAAGAGGGTTCAAAAATTATTTTTGGTCACAATATCAAAATCTTTGGTGTGATACTTTTAAATTCCCTTATATAAATTGTACATGCAGGTTGTACTATTTTTATCAAGTTACTATTAATTAATGCTGGCGATAAAAATTTACTTGTGATGATTTTTTCAATGATCTTATTTTGTAAATATTTTTTACATGGAACATAATCTTTTATTGGTTATCTAAATGTATGTTGATGTTTGTATATAGGGTTAGAAGTGGGAAAATTTCCAGCAAAAGTAAGTTCAGCTGCCGTATTTCAGTGCATCCAAATGAGCTCAGTTGAGGACGCTGAGGATCAGTTAGCCTATCAGGTCGCTGTGAATATTGGGGGCCACGTGTTCAAAGGAATTCTATATGATCAAGGTCCTGAAAGTGAGTACAATAATATGGCTGCAGCCGGTGATACTTCTTCTGGTGGTGGAAGTGGTAGTGCTGGAGTTCCACACCACCTTAACTCCGCTGCCACCGCCATCATCGCAAGCGGTGGTGCTGCAGCGGCAGCGGCAGCGGAAGCCTCAAATTTTCTTGACCCTTTTTTATTTCCAGCTCCCCTTAGTACTTTCACGTCAGCTGGTACGCAATTCTTTCCACCTCCCAGATCTCCTTGATAACTTTTTTTACTGTATTAGTGTGACACAGCTATGTTAGTTGTAGTTAGAGGCGGCTCCAGAATTTGAATGATATGGGTCCGTGTTCATATTCAACACAAACCATTTGATTTACGGGATTCAAATTCTATTATGTTAGCACATGTATTGAATTTGAGACAATTACTGAGTTTTATGTGAATCTATAACTAAAGCACTACATCCCCCAATCTTTGTAACGTAATACTATATAGTACTAGTAGTTTAGAACAATGACACACGTTGATGATTCTAAGCGAGATTCCAGGAAGAATAGGAGCACGAGATAGGAAAAATTAACGGGAGAAAAATGAGGGCATGATGTCTGGCTTTTAGTAGAAATTCGGATGCAGAGTTGAATTGCTTACATGAATGTGCTTGTTACTTCCGTTTTTTTTATTTTATATGGTGATGTTTAACTAGATATGAAGTGTTTTGACAGGAGATAAAGAGTTTAGAAAGAAATTAAGGCCTTTGCCTCGTTTATCTTTAGAACTAGTGGTCTAAAACTTGTCATGACATTTAAAGTTAAGAAGTTTTTGAATACAGAAATATGTATTTATTTTTTGGTTTTTAACATACTAATTAAAGGAAAGAGGTTACTTCTTTGTTTTGAAAATGTGCAACGTAAATCATCTTAAATTTACTATCATGTACCAGCAATGCATAAGTATTCATACAGCATATATGGCAATACCTTTTATTTTAATTTTTGAATGATCTTTTGCATATGGGAGATGTGACTTGTATGTAATACTTAAGAGATACTATTTATGGAATGGCTTTTGATATGATCAGGTTTGACTAAATGCGATTGCCTGCGGGCGGGCCTATTAAGTTAAAATATAATGTGTCAATGAAGATAACAATTAAACAACATTTAAGAGCATTCACACTAGATGCATCAAAGTGTTCTCTATTATTGTTATGAATGTCTACTTATGTAGTGTGAGAAAAACATTGTGTACTTCCTTTTTATCCAATTTTTTCTGACTTAGTGCATCTTATTCCTGATTCCAATTGAAGGCGTCATATTTTCTTCTGAGAATATTGTTGCCCCAGATTTTTTTCTCAGAGCTAAATCACGTATGTACTTGGTATAACCTCAATAGTATTTTCCATTAGAACCCAATCCGCAAGGATATGATGTCTTTTATATTTACATATTAGTAGGTGTAACTTCGTATCCTGTTCATCATCTTTCATTTATCTAATTCATGAAAAACTATGTAGGCGTTTGGAAATAAGAATTGTAAAATTCGAAAAAATGGTGAAATTTTTTTTTCAAGTCAAAAGGGTATTTGAAATTTAGAGTTGTGTTTGGACATAAATTTCAGTTTGATTGTTTTTGAAGTTTTGTAGAGGAACTTTTATTTAAGAAACAACATACTTATTACATGGCGGTAATTGGGCGTTTAGTCCCAATTCCATATATGTCTTCTTCAAGTACAGGTAAAATAAAAGGGGGTGGGGATTCAGAGAGAATGGTATTTCTTCTTTCTTCTGGATCTCTGCCTTTCCCATTGTAGGCCAACTTGTCAGCAGCATTGTTAGCTTCTCTAAATATATGGCCCACCTGTGGCCTCCTTAGCTGCTCCAGTAGGTGCCTGCAATCACGTAATATGTGTGAATAAACAAGAATATCTGATTCAAGCATTAGAGCAATACCTTTGAGTCTATTTCCACAATAAGAGGTATTATAGAATTATTAACTGCAAGCTTTAGCCCATTGTATAATGCTATGATTTCCATGTGAACTGCAGAATGTGAGTAGTTCTGAGAAGAAAACCCAATAATCCCTTCACCGTTATGGTTACTAAATAATCCCACCTCCTCCATTTTTTGTTGTCGCGTCAAAAACACCATCTATGTTGAGTTTATAGTATCCGTTGGGAGGACGTGACCATTTAATAGTTATAGTTATACGAGGAGGCTTATTAAGGGATGAATACACTAAGTGGTTATATTCTAGGGCTTGGAAGATTATGTCGTGGAGGTTTAGGGGTTTGTCAGTGTTTCTGAAGAGTTTTTGATTCCCATTTTTCCAAATACACCAAAGAATGATAGGGGCTAGGATCTTTAAGGGTAATAGGCGGATCCAAGATTTGAGGCTTATGGGTTTCTACCGTAATTTTAGATTAAATATGCATTAATAACTGGGTTCACAATTAGATATTTGTAAATATTTAATGAATATTTTAATACAAATACAAGGTCTACGCAAAAGTTACTGGATTCTCGGGAACCCGTATTCTATTTTTTAGGTCCGCCCCTGTCTGTGGTTATTAGTGAAATGTATTTTGTAGACGTGCAAAAGTCAAATATGGTTTTTTTCCATATGGGATGGGGGAATATGGAGATTGAATTTCTCCCATATGGATTTAGATGTTGGGCAGGATGTAAATAAGTAGATTGTTGTTTCAGGCGTGTTCTGACAAGAAGCACAACTGTCAGTAGGAATAATTTTACGATATGCTAGATTAGCTGTTGTTGGTAGTTTGTTGTTTAGTAATAACCATAAGAAAATTTTGACTTTGTTTACAGCTTCTATTTGTCATACCCATTAAGTTGAGAGGTGTAGTAGTGTTGGTGTTAAATTAGAGTTTTGTAGATAGCTAAGGTAGTCTTATTTGGTGGTGAATGATCCAGAATGGGTAAGTTTCCAGAAGAAGAAATCCTTCTTAGGTCGGATTTTTGAATGTAGGTGTTGTTGATGAGTTGAAGAATATGTGAAGGGATTTCCATTGATATTTGGGAGAGGTCCCATTCGTTATTGGGTAATAATATATTGTCGATTGTTTTAGATGATTCCGTTTGTGTGATAGGGCCCTGGATAAAAGAGCGGAGGGAGTCAGTTGAGGTGATCCAGTTGTCTTCCAAAGTCTTATATTTGTTCCAGTTCCAATATTCCAACCTATTCTTTGTTTGAAAAGGCGTGTATATTTGCTTATGCTTTTCCAGATGTAGGAATCTGAATTTTTCCAGCAGAACTCATTAAGAGGTTGACGAGTTTTGTATTTCTCTTTTAGAATTTTTACCCAGAGATGATCAAGATTTGAATTTAATCGCCATGTTAGACTAGAAAGGAGGGCTGAATTTTTTGCGGTAGCATTGGGTATACCTAAACCACCCCAACTTTCCTAGTTCGCGAGATGAATTCTTCTTTTTGTGTTAGTTGATCCCCAAAAGGAAATTGCGTTAGATACAATCAATTTTCTCGATGCATTTTTTTGGGAGGGTATTAATTTGCATGACATATTGGGGGATTGTTTCTAGGGTAGTTGTAATCATAGTAGTACTCCCCGCGAGTGATAACATGTTGGCTTTCCAGCCTTGAAGATGGGTATTCATGCGGTCAATGATATGTTGGTAGTCGGTGGATTTTGGGTGTTTGTTAGCGATTGGAATTCCTAGATAATTCCCAAATTTTGTGATTGGGGTGATGTTAAGAAGATCGAAAATTAATTGTTGGGTGGTAGGGGGAACATTTTTTGAAAAAAGAATTTTTGATTTTTCAAAATTTATTTTTTGTCCAGAGACGGATGAAAGCTTGTTGAAAATGTTTATGATGATGGTGGAATTTTGGATGCCTGCTTTGGCGAAGAGGATTAGGCCATCTGCAAAGAGAATGTGTGAAAGTTTGATGGGGATTCTACTTATGTTGATGGAGTCAATGGATTTTTTAATTTCAAGGCTCAAAAGTGGTTTATTGGGAAGATGCGTGTGATTGAGTGAGGGTCTATTAGGATAAATTTTCTCACTGATGGTGAGTTCAGTAGTATAAATTTGCTTGAAGTGGTTAAGGATGATGTCTTGGATGGTTTCTTTTTCTAATATTCAATTGCCAACATTATCAGTTAGGCCAAGTATCCTGTTTCTTCGTCTCCTATGAATTGTAGTTGTGTGGAAAAAATTGGTGTTTGCATCGCCCTCATTTAATCATTGGACTCTAGATTTTAGTTTCCAAAAATCTTGTTCTTGGCGAAGGATGTTGTTGTATTCAGAGATGAGATTTGTCTCAAGATTATGATGGTATGTTTGTTTACTAAGAGGGTTCATTCTTTGAATACCTTCGATTCGAGCCGTTAGTTTTTTTTTTATTTTAGCAACAATATTTTCAAAGCAAGAGAGGTTCCAAAAATGCGCATTTTTTTTAAAGTTGTCTATAGCGTCTATGTAATCTATATTTGGCTGCCAACAGTTAGCCACTAATTTTTGAAGTCAGGGTGGCGAAGCCACATTGTTTCGAACTTGAAAGTACTTACTGGTTTTTGTGAGTGACGTGTGAGATTTAGGAGGAGGGGGTAGTGGTCTGAGTAGGTGAGAGGGAGACGAGTAACATTTGAGTCTTGGTATAGTTGAAGCCAAGCTGGGCTACTCATGAATCTATCTAATCTTTTTAATATAAGCGAGTTAGAGCTGGAGGTATTTGGTTTGTTAGTCTATGTATAGCGAGGTCCAGTGAACCCTAGGTCAACCATATTCATATTGTTTATGCAGTCAATAAAAGCAAAGACTCCATTATTTTTTATGGGTTACCTCCTATTTTTTCAGAGGCATTTGTTACCTCATTGAAATCACCACAAACTAACCAAGGAAGATTAATTATGAAAGCCATTTCTTTAAGGTTTTTAAAAAGAATAATTTTTGTATCTAGCATGGTTTCTTGTGTATATGGCTGAAATAATCCATGTGGGTGAGGAAGTACTTACTTTCACTGTGGAATGTATTTCCTATTCAGTGAGAACCATTGGTTCAATGATGACCTCATGGTTGTTCCATAGTAATGCAATCCCGCCTGAGAAACCTGAAGCTGGTACCTGCAGTAGATCTGTGAAAGACAAACGTTGAAGTAAACTGTCATGGTCAGTCATTTGGTTTCTGTAAGAGCAAGAACAGATGGAGTATTTGTACAGGGTATGACGTCCAAGTTGTGCTTGAAGGTGGGGTTATTTTCACCCCTACAATTCCATAGCAATATCTTCATTTGGGGGTTGGACGTGTTGTGCGTTCCTTGGCCTAGAGTGAGGTCTTGGTTTGTTGAAGTTGCTGGACAACGGGTTAGAACATATTGTTGCATGGGGGACCAAGCACATGATCGTATGTTGATCGACACTTTCCTCATGTTTGGAGGTGTTGTGATCAAGATTTTTTCTTCGGCATTTTCTAGGAATGTCAGTGTCAGACATTCTTCTGTCAGGAAGATAGGTTCCATCATATGATCTTGAATGTTTGGTTGATTTACCTCCAGTGTCGGGACCATCAAGGGATGCGAATTTGTAGTGGTTTAATGGAATGATTGAGTTGGTTCCGTATCCGGAACTAGTTGGTCCATGGAAAAGTTTTTCAGTTGAGTTGGTGTAACCGGTGTGTGAAGTGTTTGAAGCACCAGATTTAGTGACAAGTTGGCAAAGTTGTTCAGTGAAACTTTTGCAAAACAACATTTTGCAGTTTTTCAAATTTTCGGAAATTTCCAAAATGCATCTTCAAGTGAAAATTGAAAATTTTAGGAACAAACGCTGATTTCGAAAAAAGTGAAATGTTTTTGGAAAATTTTTTCATCAAATTTTATGTCCAAACGGGCAATATATATATATATATATATATATATATATATATATTACTCCGTATTTTGGAATGTAGGCTATAGATAAATAGCCTTCATAATTTGCTGATTATGGGTTTGATAGTTACTTATACACTTTTTTTGGTTTGAAATAAACCACTCCAACATTCTTTCTGCAGATTATAAGCAGATTTAGAGTGTTCAACACCTCTAAGTGTTATGAAAATAGAGGATACAGAAAGTAGAAATGTAGATTTTATATATATATATATATTGATGATATGTAGCATGAGAAAAGTATCACGCAGGTTGAAAGCAGAAGGGCGCCAAGAAAAATAACTAGACCATATGTACTGATGGGGAAAAAAGAAATATTTTTGTGGTGACCATCCCCATTTGATTGACCTTGTGTACTTGTGGCCAAAAGATAACAACTTAAGATGAAAAAGTTCATTCCCGTTTTAATTACACTAGTGTTAGCTGTGGCAAAGTGACCACATAGCATGTTTAATAGTAGTAATTCTAATGCTATGATGTATTTAAGACTACAAATTTCAAAAATCTTTATTTATTACTTAAACATGTGCCGATTTAAATTATGTCACATAAATTAAAACGAATGCAATTCTAGCCATGTTTTTTTTTCAGACAAGAAAAAACTAACAACCCGTTTAGACATAAGAGTTTTTTCACCTTTTTCTGAAATTTTTTTACCTTTTTTCGAAATAAGTGTTTGGTCATAAAATTTTCAACTTTCACTTGAAGATGAATTTTTGAATTTTTCGAAAATTTGAAAAACTCCAAAAAGTTATTTTTCAAAATTTTCACTCAGATCACTCACAAAACTTCAAAAATAACCCAAAATTATATTCATGTCCAAACACAACTGTCACGACCCAAATTCCCACCCTTTAGGCCGTGACTGCGCCTAACGTTGAACCCGCTA
>ML272488.1:28858-60085 GCA_005239495.1 Nicotiana undulata | reverse complement strand
TTATTATATTAATTATGATGTGGTTGCTTGCTTATTATTTAATTGTGAACTATTATAATTGAACAAAAAGCGCAGTAAGGTGATGGTTGGCTAGCCTAATTCCACGATAGGCGCCATCACGACCTGTTAGGATTTGGGGTCGTGACATCACCATCTCTCTGTAACACTCAATCTAGCACCTCACAATCACTCATGCCTCCCAATCACTCGTCACTCGGCACTCGGCACTCGGCACTCACACTCAGTAGGTACCTGCGCTCACCGGAGGGTGTGTACAGACTCCGGAGGGGCTCTTTTAGCCGAAGCGCTATAAATAAGCCAAATCATGGCATCAATCACTCTCAGGCACTCGGCCTCTCTCATATCATAACATCCTCACAATGTAGGCTCTCGGCCTCACTCAGGCAGACACTCTCAATATGCCACTCGGGCCATAAATATACCGGGTTCTCGACCCAAAAATAGTATTTCATTTTCAAGAAATAATATCAACATACTCTGAGTGTCAAAACAATTACCAAGAAGGACTGAGTAAAAAATCATAACATATCAAGTGAGGAATATCAGTAAAATAGCCCCCAAGGGGTTAAACAGATCGGCACTAGGCCCCAAACATGGCTTACAACCCAAATATATCAAAAATATATCAATATTATTAAGCATAAGCTTTAAAAGCGATTTCGCAACTCAATAGTCGCCTAAAAGGGAATATATTTCCAAATTCCCAATTTGTGCACTCCAAAACCGTGAAAGGATGCAAAGTCCGGGGTTTCATACCCTCGGGACAGGATTTAAAGACATTACTTACCTCGAACTAGCCCGAAAAGCTACTCTGCAACACGCCTGCCTCTCGAATCAACTTCCGAGTGCTCCAAATCTACTAAGTTCAGATTTTTATCATCAAATTATGCTAAAGGAATGAATTCCAATTGAAAAATATTGACTTTAAGCACAAAATCCGAAATCAGTCTAAATCCGACCCCCAGGCCCGTGTCCCGGAACTCGACAAACTTTATAGTGAAATGTTCTTCATCATCTCACAAGTCCGTACATATAAATAACTCGAAAATCGGAGTTCGTTTGACCCCTCAAATCATCCCTAGAAGGTCTCATAATCTCAAGCCCTACCTCCACTTTTTTCTACTGATTTTTCATGAATTAAACACTGATATTTTGTTCCTTAATCAAAATAATTGAGTTTTAGGGTCCAAAATACTTACCTCAATGAATAACAATGATTTTCTCTCTTCAAAATCGTCTCAAATGTCTTTCCCGTTCAAAAATGGTGTAAAAGGATTTAATGGTCGCGGAGGGTTGTTTTTTAATACTGTTCACGCGTTTACTGTTCACCAAAGCTACTGTTCACCCAAGTACTGTTCACCCGAGTTACTGTTCACCTAAGTTACTGTTCACCCGAGTTATTGTTCATGCTGCTGTGAAAAAAATGCAGCAACTTTTCTTCTAGTTTAAATTGATCCGTTAACCTTTCGAAATCCACCCGAGGCCCTCGGAAATCTCAACAAATATACCAACACGTCCCATAACTTCATTCGAACTTAGTCGAGCCTTCGAAACACCAAAAACAACATCAAAACACCAAAATCACATCAAATTCAAGCTTATGAACTTTGAAATTCCTAAATTCCACCAACGACGCCGAAACTATCCAAAACAACTCCGATTGACCTGAAATTTTGCAGACATATCCAAGATGACATTACGAACCTGTTCTAACTGTCAAATTCCATTCCGACCCCGATAGCCTATTTTTCACTATCGACCGGAAATCGCCAAAAACTAACTTTTGCCAATTCAAGCCTAATTCTACACCGGACATCACAAAAATATTTCGGACACATTCTTAAGTCCCAAATCACCTAACGAAGCTATCCGATCCATAAAATACGCATTCCGAGGTCGTTTACCAATAAGTCAACTCTCGGTTGACTTTTCTAACTTTAAAGCTACTTTAGAGACTAAGTGTCTTAATTTCTTCTATAATCATTCCAATTCCAAGCCAACCGACTCTAACACATCATAAACAGTATAACCAACCTATGACAAGGCAAAAATAGGAATAATAATGAATTTCTACGGAACGACCGGTCGGGTCGTTACAATCTCCCCCACTTAAACACACGTTCGTCCTCGAATGTTTCTAAAGTTGTTCCACACACCACCAAAATTGATGTGTAACCTACCATGCACATATTCAGAGGTGATCCCACGTCACTCTATCCCATATAGGTCTAATAGCACAACACAATTGAAATTTCGAAATCCAATATTGACCCATAAACCTTAGAACCAAGTTCCACTTCTGAAATGATTTACAAGTTCAAATCCCACAACTATAAGCTGAAATACGCTGTATCAAGCCATATCCGCAACACAAGATGAAATCACATAATATACCGCTTGACTCAACACTCATAACGATGACTGCTAATCCCAATTGCTGCTCATAACAACCCAATACCGGTAAATAACCTCTTATCAAACAAAGTCTCGCTTAAACACCTTCATATGGTGCCGATGATGAAAGAAACACGTAGAAACTAGCAACCATTCGTTCGATCATCATCAATACCATCCAGATCCATAACTTGTGCAACTCGTGCACTCAATAACAACATCCCAAGAGCTCAATTCATAAAATAGAGAAGACTCACACGAGAGGACTATCCTGCCATTACTCTTGCCATTACCACATCATGCTAAAAGCCTGATACACATCGTGAAACCATATCACACAAATCCGACACCAAGGATCATACCTCTACCTAACTGAGCTGCAAAGCGTGATCCCATCCAACCGCTGGACCACATGACATACTCCAAGCCACCTTGCTCAAAATCAATAACCATGCAAAATTCGACATCAATTACTCAAAGTGCATTGCCATAACCACGGGGAAATCGGACGATACCATGCCACCCGAACCAGAAAGAACATAACCAACACATCTCAATCCTGTAACACCCAATTACTTACCTTACTCAAATCTCGCTATAAAGCCCCGATAGAACTACACCCTATGCACATATATAACAACGATCACAACTCCTCGAAACACCGAAATGTAACTCATAGATCACTCCAAAACACGAATAATCTCAATGACAATCAAATGGTACATCCCTCAACAATAGCAATTTGGGGTCAACAATTCCGACTCAGTGTAGAACACACACCCATACTAAACTACCAATAATTATATTATAAATCAACTCTGGTCATCCACAACAGGTAGATAACTCTCCAAAGGTTCATAACGACTGAATCATGACATATACTAACACCTGACTAGCTTTGCTCGCATCCTCATAGTTCACAACTACCAAAAAAATTTGTTTTATGAAAACTCCCAGTCTCGAAGTCCTTGAAGAGCACAAATTACTATATTTGATCCCCAGTTGCACCACTCGAATATATAACATGTCTCCAATACTCAATCATTCCAAGGGGATACTCCTATAATTCTTCTGTGCCACCAACAAACTTGAATATCGGCAGTCGATCCAACAAAAGAGCATCGTAACACCAATGAAGCACCCTTACTCAAACACATTGCCTTAAACACATTGTCCTTTATGAATGTATACTCTCATCCAGCCACCCAAAAGTGGTATCCTTTACCTAATCATCTGAAACTGCCAGTTCTGACCTTCCTTCCAGAACTGAACCGTGACCTCACATATGCCACTCTGCACTATACACAAAATACTGCATACGCCATGCAATCCTATGATAAATATGAGAACTACATGCTCCCTTCCTCGCCACAAACAACTACGTACCCAACTAGCCAAGAACTTTCCATTGATCCCATTTAGAAGCAAAATCACTATACATCACATGGCCCTCACGTCAGTAGAAATATACATCTCCAACAGTGGTAGAAATCATCAAGAACTCTCTGAATCTCATTTGTACAACGCCAAACCGTCAAGACTGAATCCTTCCAACTCAACCAAGCTACGCATGCCACCAAATCCCAAGAGAATTGCTAAGAAACACCTGTAACAACTCATTACCTTATAAACACCCAAAGATCTAACCATATCCCTTATCATGCTGATCCGACCTACTACCAAGTTGTCCTATTTACCCAGGTTCCTTCTAGCTTACCTTCGAATTGATACTTCTCCTTGCCATAATACCGAAATTCTTAATCAAGACTCACCACACGAAACCCGAGCATACAAATATATCGTCTAAGACTCATAAGCCGCTGAATACTCTCTCAAATATCCCCAAAAGCACCACATTAGAACTACCTACCCTGAAGAGACTTCCTGCGAATTTAAAGTCATTACCTTCACTTTCCTGATACTGATGGATAGAATCCATGATAATGTAAATACACCACAAGTCTTGACACCTTCCACGTAAATCTCAGTTCTAGCCCCTTTCACACCTTGAAGACCCTCAATCGCTACATATAACCTTGAATCCGTCTGAACCATTCTCGAACGTCATTCACTCTACGCAATTTCAATTACACTAAAGAAGTAAACAGAACGACTTGACCCCGCTTGCAATCCACATACTAGGAAAGTAATCCACATATTTGGAGCAACAATCAAACTCATACACTGCACACACTACCCTTTCAAGTACAACTCAATCATTCAATAAATTCCATTATCCGTAAGGTACATTACAACCTGTATCGAAGAATTTCCCGTTACTCGAGCCATTCCCAGACTCCACCTCTGCATGGCAATAACTGATTCACCAACATACCTCGAACCGAAACCAATACAACACATAATCGTGTAACCAAATTATGAATAACTAACTCCCTCACTTGGCTCAAAGCCAAGGATCAAGACAAACAATAACTCACGATGCCCACACATTATCACTGCCACCATACTGTGGTGGGATTCAACTAAATCCTTCATACGCTCATATGACCCAGACCATCTAACCCTCAACTCGTATGCAAATCTCGCATTCACCATTGTAAAGATCATGCCAACTCCCACAAGCGAGCTAAACTCAAATTACAACATACATCATCTACTGGTAGAAAAGAACTTACTACAGATCAACATAAGGATCACATACCTCAGGACCACCCGCAGGAGATACCCCTGCCTGCTTAGCCTCAAAATGATATCCCTCTATACACTTTCGAAACTCATAGCTATCACGCAATCACTATACCTTCCTACATTAGAACACAACCACTGCATGCCCTCGAGACATCCCATTAAGCGGTATAAGAACCTGATGGCAATACTAACACTGGAGCTGTGGTCAAGGAATTCTTGGGCTTCTAGAAGCTCTACTCACACTCGTCTGACCACATAGATACCTTTACTGGACACCACGTGTCCCAAGAATGCTACTGAACTGAGCCACAAATTCACACTTGGAGAACTTCGCACAAAGCTTCTCCTCCTTGTATCCTTGTAATACCTGTCACACCTCCTTTTTCACCCGGTAAGGTTAATAAGGGAGTTTTTCCACTTTAAGTGACTTTATTCGATTTTTAGGATTTATTTTATTCAGAGTCGCCACCCGGATTTTTTACGGTGTTCCGGGACACCATTTATTTATTTAGAAATCCCAAAACCGAGGAATTTTGACTCTGTTAAATTGTCTGTGAACCAGAAATCCGGATAAGGAATTCTGTTAATCCAGGAGAAGGTGTTAGGCATTCCCAAGTTCTGTGGTTCTAGCACGGTCGCTTAATGATTAAACTTGGCCTAAATTGTTTAATTACTGTTTTTGTACCTATGTGCATTTTTATCTTCTTTACCGCTTTATTATTCTTTTGTATTAAAAGAGTTATTTTTGGAGACGGGTCACGTATGTGTAAAACTCATCGCAAATTGAGATGTCTCAAAAATCATGTCACGCGGACGTGTACATAATTCTCGACACTGAATTCATTTGAAGAGATAAATAAAGTTGCGCAAGCGCGTAATTTTGTTTTGGTTGTAAAAAAAAAAATTAAAATCACGTCACGCGAGCGTGTACGCAATTCCGATTTTTTTATGAAATCCGTTCCTAAATGTGTCTCTACGAGTGTTCATTTTAACCTTTATTTCTGTCACGTAAACATGTACACAATTTTAAATATTTTATTATTATTAAGATTATTTGGCCGAAGTTGCATGACCGCATACTTCGATTTATTTTTGGTATCGTAACTATGTCACATGTACATGTACATAATCACGATAAATTATTTATTAATGCACTCCTAAAGCATGCTAGCACATTCAAGACTGCTCATTTCCTAAATTTGTACTTGGGACAAAATAAGATTAAGAAATTCATTGGAAATTAAGCCAACACAATTGATCATGAAATAAGGAAAAATATACAAATTGTAAGAACCAAACTTCTATCAAAGTAGAAAGTGGAAAAATCAACGAAAGCAGCAAACTGATGCTTTAAGATGCAAAGAAAAATCATACGAATCTTGACTCTTTCGTAAGACTCAACACTGGCCCATGACATTGAATCTTCATTCCCTAATTCTAATAAAATCCTATTCAACTAATCCCTTTAGAAAATAGCTTGAAACATACGGATGAAACCTAAGCCACAATTCTTATTACTAATTTGTAGTTGCAAAGCTAACAAAAGGGAAAACGGAAAATCAGCATGACATCACAACAATTCTCAAATTAAGACCGAATTGCCACATAAACAGTGCACCAGTAATATAAGCTCACCAACATCAAACAGCAATCCATGAATAAAATGAAGATCTAAAGTAGAAAATGGACCTTAAGATGTTACTCTGAATTTTGATTATTTTACAGCGTTAAAATCAAAAGAAGGCCAAGCCGGGAACAAGCACGAATGGAAGTCTCGCCGGAAAGTCGACTGAAAACCTCGACTGTTCTCTCATTCCGCTGCATATTTGGGATGTTAAAGGGTTATTTTTGGGGCTGCTTTACACTGTGGTCGTTTAGAGCTGAAGTTTATAGGCGTTTTTCGGCAGAAATTTGGACTATTTCGGGGCGCAACGCAGCTGTTNGGGGCGCAACGCAGCTTTTTTTTTTTTTTTTTTTTTTTTGTGACTGAATTTTCAGGAACTTCTGTTGATGATTTGTGATGTTTACATGGCTATTTTAGGTAGAGTTTTAGAGGTTATTTGCTGGAGTTTTGGTGTGGAACAGGGGATGTTCTTCTGTGTGTTGCGGCTGGTAGGTGGAGGAAATGAGTGGGCGGCGGCTTGGTGGTGTTGGGTTCCTATGGCTGAAGGGAGTCCTTTGCTAGGGAGATTAGATCTTAATTATATAGAGGAGGGTATTAGGGTTGTAATGTGGGGAATTTGGTTGGGCCTGGAATTTTGGGCCCCATTTAAAATAAAGGCAAATTTTATCTTTCAAAAACGGCCATCCTACTATCAGATGAATTTATTTTGCAAAAAGACTAATTAGCATTTTAACTAATTAATTGGACTAATTGATTAATGTTAATGAATATTTTTTTGACTTTTATATATTAATTTATCAATTAAAAAGTGATTAATTCCTAAAGATGCAAATTAAACCTAAGATGTCATGAAATAAAAATGTGACAATTTTTATGATTTTTTTTCTATAATTTTAAAGTATTAAACATGCATGAAATGCAACTAAATAGAGAAAAACTCCTAAAATTCATAAAAGTTATTTTTGGTCTATTTTTAGGAGTAATTTTCATGCGGGGCAAAAATTGAGTGTTCACAGCTGCCCATCTTTGATTGAGAACATGAAGAGTTTTCAGGCAAATATAAAATGAGCAATCACGAGCAATTTTTGCCCGTTTTGTACTCCATTTGGAAGCATTTTGAAAACATTTTGACCGAACCTTGCTTCAGAGGTTGCCTACATATCCTTGGCTATAAAGGAATCAGGTCAGTGCAGTTCTGAAAGTTTTGGAGTGATGAGTTTGGGAGTTCGAGAGTCGAGCGAGGTTCTGTCCGAGGCTCCAGTTCATGGTCCTGCTATTACATCAAAATCCAAATGAAAAAGACTAACTAAGCCTATCAGCTACAAGTTACAAGATTCCTATCTACGGGTATTCTGAAGCTTGATCTTGAGTCTTGGCTGCTTCTTTATACAGACTCCAATCTGAATCTTGATGCTTGTTCGTGGTAGGTGTTGGTTAAATCTTATTCAGCTTTTCGGATCAAGGCAGGATATACAGAACGGATGACCTGAATAGTCCACGTCTTTCCCGCTTCTGCACTTTGGGGTTCAACTCTTTTCTTTTTCTTCTTTTCTTTTATTCTGAATTGAGACGTCTTCTTTTGGTCGTCTCGAATCCATTGTCCTAAAAATGCAATCTGCACAAAATAAAAAAGCAAACGAACGAAATTTTCGTCCCCAGTTTTCACTAGGAAAATTTTGTGAGTTATTGTAAGGAAATTTATACTACTTTATTATTGAAAGCGATGAAAAGCCGGGAACAGTGCACCCGAAGTTATTGTTGACTAGGGAGTGGATACCTTATGCCCAAAGGTAAAATCAACTAGGGGTTGGAGACCCTATGTTGGAAGAGATCGATAGGTTATGTTGTCGTCGAGAAAAGATCACCAGGTTATGCTGGTGTCTGGGGAGGATCAACGGGTTATGCCGTTGTCCGGGGGCAAAGAGATTACTGGGTTATGCCAGTGTCAAGGAATGATCAACAAGTTATGTTGTTGTCTGAAAAGATCACCAGGTTATGCCGGTGTCTGGAAAGGTCAACAGGTTATGTTGTTGCCTGGAGAAAAGTGAACACTAGGTTATGCCAGTGTCAGGAAGTGATTAACATGTTATGCTGTTGTCCGAAAAAGATCACCAGATTATGCCAGTGTCTGGAAAGGTCAACAGGTTATGCTGTTGCCTGGAAAAAGAGATCACGGGGTTATGTTAATGTCAGAAAATGATCAATAGGTTATGTTGTTGTCAGGAAGGATCACCAGGTTATGCCGATGTCTAGAAATGTCAACAGGTTATGCTGTTGCCGGGAAAAAGAGATCACTAGGTTATGCCAGTGTCAGGAAATGTTCAACGGGTTATGTTGTTGTCAAGAAAGATCACCAGGTTATGCCGGTGTCTGGAAGGTCAACAGGTTATGCTGGTGCCTGGGGAAAAGAGATCACTGGGTTATGCCAGTGTCAGGAAATGTTCAACGGGTTATGTTGTTGTCAAGAAAGATCACCAGGTTATGCCGGTGTCTGGAAGGTCAACAGGTTATGCTGGTGCCTGGGGAAAAGAGATCACTGGGTTATGCCAGTGTCAGGGGGCGATCAACAGTTTATGCCGTTGTCAGAAAAAGATCACCAGGTTATGCCGGTGTCTGAAAAGGTCAATAGGTTATGATGTTGCCTGGGAAAGAGATCACTGGGTTATGCCAGTGTCAGGAGGTGATCAATAGGTTATGTTATTGTCAGAAAGATCACCAGGTTATGCCGGTGTCTGGAAAGGTCAACAGGTTATGTTGTTGCCTGGGGAAAAAGAGATCACTCGATTATGCCAGTGCCAAGAGATGATCAACAGGTTATGCTGTTGTCAGAAAGATCACCAAGTTATGCCGGTGTCCGCTAGGGAGTGGGACCCTATGTTGGAAGAATCATTGGGTTATGCCGGCATCAACTAGGGAGTGGGACCCTATGTTGGCATCAACTGAGGACTAGGATATCCTAGGTTGGCATCGAGTTATGTCGGCATCAGGTTATGCTGGCATCAACTAGGGAATGGAAACTCTATGTTGGCATCAACTAAGGAATGGAATATCCTATGTTGGCATCGAGTTATGTCGGCATCAGGTTATGCTGGCATCAACTAGGGAGTGGAGACCCTATGTTGGCATCAACTAAGGAATGGAATATCCTATGTTAGAAAATAAGATCCACTAGGGATTGTATACCCTATGTTGGAAAAATCATCAACTAGGGAGTGTATACCCCCATGTTGGGAAAAGAAATCCATCAGGGAATGTATACCCTTAATTGGAAAGAAATCATCAATCAGGGAATGTACCCTTAATTGGCATCGACTAGGGAGCGTGTACCCCCATGTAGGGGAAAACAATCAATCAGGGAATGTATACCCTTAATTGGAAAGAAATCATCAATCAGGGAATGTATACCCTTAATTGGCATCGACTAGGGAGCGTGTACCCCCATGTCGGGAAAAGAAATCAATCAGGGAGCGTGTACCCCTATGTCGGGAAAATAAATCAATCAGGGAATGTATACCCTTAATTGGCATCGACTAGGGAGCGTGTACCCCCATGTCGGGAAAAGAAATCAATCAGGGAATGTATACCCTTAATTGGAAAGAAATCATCAATTAGGGAATGTATACCCTTAATTGGCATCGACTAGGGAGCGTGTACCCCCATGTCGGGAAAAGAAATCAATTAGGGAATGTATACCCTTAATTGGAAAGAAATCATTAATCAGGGAATGTATACCCTTAATTGGCATCGACTAAGGAGTGTGTACCCCCATGTCGGGAAAAGAAATCAATCAGGGAATGTATACCCTTAATTGGAAAGAAATCATTAATCAGGGAATGTATACCCTTAATTTGCATCGACTAGGGAGCGTTTACCCCCATGTCTAGAAAAGAAATCAACCAGGGAATGTATACCCTTAATTGGAAAGAAATCATCAATCAAGGAATGTATACCCTTAACTAGCATCGACTAGGTAGCGTATACCCCCATGTCGGGAAAAGAAATCAACCAGGGAATGTATACCCTTGATTGGAAAAGAAATCATCAACCAGGGAATGTATACCCTTAATTGGCATCGACTAGGGAGCGTGTACCCTGCGTCGGGAAAAGAAATCATCAACCAGGGAATGTATACCCTTGATCGGCATCGACTACGGGAGTGTATACCCTACGTCGAGAAAAGAAATCATCAGCCAGGAAATGTATACCCTTGATTGGCATCGACTACGGGAGCGTATACCTTGCGTCGGGAAAAGAAATCATCAACCAGGGAATGTATACCCTTGATTGGCATCGACTACGGGAGTGTATACCCTACGTCGGGAAAAGAAATCATCAACCAGGGAATGTATACCCTTGATTGGCATCGACTACAGGAGTGTATACCCTACGTCGGGAAAAGAAATCACCAACCAGGGAATGTATACCCTTGATTGGCATCGACTACGGGAGTGTATACCCTGCGTCGGGAAAAGAAATCATCAACCAGGGAATGTATACCCTTGATCGGCATCGACTACGGGAGTGTATACCCTACGTCGGGAAAAGAAATCATCAACTAGGGAATGTATACCCTTGATTGGAATCGACTACGGGAGTGTATACCCTGCGTCGGGAAAAGAAATCATCAACCAGGGAATGCATACCCTTGATTGTCATCGACTACGGGAGTGTATACCCTGCGTCGGGAAAAGCAATCATCAACCAGGGAATGTATACCCTTGATTGGCATCGACTACGGGAGTGTATACCCTGCGTCAGGAAAAGCAATCATCAACCAGGGAATGTATACCCTTGATTGGCATCGACTAGGGAGCGTATGCTCCCATGTCGAGAAAGGAAAACATCAGCTAGGGGTTGCACCCTATGCTGTAAAAGAAATCATCGGCCAGGGGTTGTATACCCTATGCCGACATCAACTAGGGAGTGTACCCTGCGTTGGAAAAGGTGTAGCTAGGGTTTGGAGACCCTATACCACTTCAAGTTTGGGTTGATTTCAACCTTATTATTCTTCTTTTCTTTTCATTTTGAGTAAATGTGGGAAAGGATTTTTGGAGAAACTTCCCTTTTGGAGTTATTGCTGCGGAGCTGCTTCTAGCTCTTGCGCCCTTTCTTTTGGTTACGCTTGCTTTTGCAAGGTTGTTTACACCTATTTCTTTCAATCAAAGATTAATTTGTTAGTTTGAAACGATGATTGGTTTTCCGGCCTTGATTTTCGACCGCTTGATCTCAATTCTCGTGACGAAGATCTCAAATATTCACTTGCTTGCTGGGAATTGGGTTTCATTTCTGACCTCGGGGACCCCGGTTTTCCAGCTTTTACCATGGCTATCGGTCACGTGGGACCCAACATTTGACTTTATTTTGCCTTTGTAGGACTTTTACTTGCTTTTCTTTTGGATTTCCAAAGTATCGGGGAAGTTTTGGCCCCCTCAAATTCTGCTGCACCGGTTAGTCGCGTGGGACTTAACCTTTTCCAATTTAATTTTTCCTCCATCGGCCATTCACTTCTGATTATCCTCCAAGTTTAACTTTTAAAGCATCTAGAGCATTTTTGGCTTTCTGACCTTTGCCAAGAGAGTTAGCCACGTGGGACCCATCCTTTCACTTCAATTGCCTTTATAAGCATTTTGATTTGGTTTTCTCCTTTCAAAGGTTTTGCCTTTAAAGCATCGGGCGTTGCGGCCCGTCGGGATTGACTCGATGCCCCTAATTGAGGCTTGGCACCCTTTGCATGTTGGCCTGTGTCAAATGAGAGCCCTGTAAATCAATCTTGCCATCCTTTCTTTGCCTTAGTTTAGGAACAGAGTTAGACCGAAAGGGATTCAAAAGAAAAATAAATGACAGAATGGACAATGAATTTAAACAAGAGGTGTCCCTTTCGCGGAAAGGAAAGAAGGACTTATTTGGAGTGCATGCAGACTTCAATGAACATGACATGCCTTTTGGACTGGATGCCTGATCCGTGTAAACCGTCTGACTCTCAGAAATTCATCACAACTATTACCTCGAGATTGAGAAACCTTGCCCCGGACCGTTTCCATGTCAGTGACCAATTATCCTCTTTTCGATCAGTGGTTCCCTTTACGGGTTTTCACCGACTAACCTCTCTCATTTATCTTCTTACCGTCGCCTCACGGTGCCCGTGTGGGTTTTCACCGATAAGACTCTCTCATTTCAATTTCTCTCATTTGCTTGTATTAGATCCAAACAACTGTATCCTCCAATTTTGGACATCTTTGTAGATTGATCGGAAGGACTTGAATAGGATTTGGGGTAAAAAGAATTTGGACTGAATTACAACTTTGGAACCTTTCAGGCGAAAACATCGTCGAACCATTATAACTTTTGCCCCAGTTTCACTTTTGGGGAAATTTGGATTTTTATTTTGGTGTGACTGAACCCCAGGGAGAGGCTGCCTACGTATCCTTTCGGAATCAAGTCGAACGTAGTTCAGGGAATCTTTGTTTTTTTTTGTCATGTTTTTCCTCTGTTTTGTTTTGTTTTCTCTTCTTTTTTTATAATAATCCACTAGGCGGGGCCTAGAGCTAGTTTTTATATATAATAAAACCAAACATAAAACAAGAGGTTATCTCACTAAGAGTGAGATGATAAGCTATGAGTACTGCTACATATGTCCTATTACCAAATGTGGACTTTGAAAGCCCATTATTGGTATCACAGTTATAACTACTCTTAAACATACCAAGCATAAAAACTAGCCTAATACAATAATGTTTTCCACATATTATTTGTGCCTGCGTAGACTGATTTATCCAGCAGCTCATCAAGCATGAAATCCATCTAGTGCACGAGCTCAGATGAGTGTACAAGAAATCAACTGTTTCTCCAGTGTTCGACTTACAGCTCCAACGCTTCTTCTTGATGTTCATGATCTTGTTTCCTTCACTCGTGTATCTTCTCATATTAATTCACATTGCTGCAATGTGTCCATCATGTCGTGTAACTCCTAATTTCCCAGATGTCCATAATTCAATTGACCACAATTGGAGTAAAAGTAACCAAAACCAACGCTGCATTGTGGTTCCAGTTTTGTGTGTCCTCCAACGACATTTTTTTTGTGTTTCTTGGCTGAGAGCCTTCATGATTGTGAATGATGTCTGTTCCTACTAGGGTGTTACCCCCCTTTTGCATCATATGAATCCATTTCACCCATCCAAACGAGACATGATGTACATATTCAAGTCCAGCAATACGATGTTTGCCTCCAGTTGCGCATGACTTCTCCTTAGTTCTCCTGCGTGCCCATGTCTTAGGTGCTAATACATATGGGAGTTGTTTATACTGCATCAAGACCCAGCCTAGGATCTGTATTATTTGTAGAATGCACCCAACTTCCAACTTGTATCGTTCACCCTTAGGCCTTGTCCTGCTTGTACTTGCCACACTTGTGCATGTCACTGTTCCTTCCTCTAGGGAATGAGTACATAGTACTAATACCACCCTTAGAGGTCGTATTTGGTGACAAGGTATGGGTACAATAACTTCTCCTGCAAAAAAGAAAACAGAGTTAGTGTAAATTGTGATCACCATGTACTTCTCCCTAAGGATTGTTGCATGCTGATCAATTGATGTATCTGCACCCCTAGAAGTCCTTTCCTCCTTAATCCTGTCTTGTTCTAGTGTCCCTTGTTCAGATAATCTCCTTCGATTAAACATTCTAGGCACTGATCTTTCTTTTTCCATTATTCTCCTGGAACCTGTTTGCCCACTTCTTTTACACATTCTGAGCAAAATGTTGCAAAGACGTTGTATGTGATTCTGCTCTATCCCATTACTCCATTCATTGTTGTGATTTATATCTTCATTTGAACTTGCCTGGCTTCATGTATCCCATTGTGTTTCAGTTCTTTCAATCTCTTTCTGTCCATTTCGATTGAACCTTCTGAAGCTTTCCTCCTTTGACTGTTCCTTTTCATCTTTCATTTCCACGCTTCTGCCCCTTTTGTGAACCCTGTGCTCCATGACATTCTGGGCTGCTTTATAATCCACATTTCTATTAAACATTCTGGGCTGCTTTATAATCCACATTCCTTTGCTTTTTTCCTTTGTGTGGTGTGTTGGGCTTGAGCTTTGACGATCCATCACATAACAAGGTTCAAGCCCTTGCTGATATAGGACTGCCCAGCTAGGCACACACCATATAACACATCCTTGTTTGATTATAGGAACTCCCCAGGCCAACCTCCTCCATGTGAGCGTCCACAGCATGCTTGTGTCTATACCCGTATCCCTTCTAGTGGAATGAGCACTATGTGCTAATACCACCTGCTGGAAGTTATCCAAGATATAGTGCATGACTACAATAAAGTCCCTTGCAAAATGAACAAACAAAGTTAGTATAAAACAGATCTTTATGCTCTCATCCCTTAGGATTTGAACATAAGATCCAATGTAGTTCCTATCCCCTGNTTGCAACCTTCACTCTTAAATATGGGCATTGAGATTTATCGCTATTCACTATCTTTCTCCCTTGGACATCAAGATCCCAAAAGTTGTTACACTCTAAAGGTCCAGCATCCAGTGCATAATTAGCTATATGATCAGCTAATTGGTTACCCTCTCTTAGAGTGTGAGAGATCCTTAGGTTGCATCTTCCCATCAACTCCTTAATCTCCTCTACTTGCACAACCACTGCCCAAGGAGTACCCCAAATTACTTGTAATACATTTTTCACAAACAATGAATCAGTGTGTAGATCAATCAACACAAAGTCGTGGTTCACACAGTACCTCAATGCCTCCAATATAGCTATCACTTCTGCCTCCGTATTTGTTCCTTCATCTATTTCCTTACCACACGCATACACTACATCACCATCTTCATTTCTCAACACATAACCAATGGAACACCTGCCAGGATTACCCCTTGAAGCTCCATCCGTATTCACCTTGATCCATCCTGCATCTGGGAGATTCCATATCACCTTCGTGTGTTTCAGTTTAGGAGTGTACTTCTCTAATGTGTGCAAGAGGTCAGGCCATTTGTGGGGGACATTTTGAAGGCTAGGCTTCCTTAGTTTAACCAAGTGTTGAAGAGTGGTTGATACTTGGTAGATCACCCTATTCACCGAGACTGCATCGCCATATTTGTAACAATTTCTCTTCTTCCATAACTCCCAAATTATAGTTGCAGGCAAGGCTCGCATTATAGTTTGTAACCTTGGGATTACATTCGATGTCCATCACTTCACTATTGCTTGATGCAATGTCAAGCCTTCCAATGTTATACCTGCATTCGAGAGAAAATAATACCACACTTTCTTGGCAGCATAGGATTGAAAGAACACATGCGACATTGTTTCTTCTCGAGGCAAAGTACAACACCAACACCTAGAAGCCATGAGATACCCTAGCCTCCTAAAGAAGTCATCCAAAGGTAGTTTGTTCTTCCACACCTTCCACATGAAAAAAGATATTTTAAATGGTAATCCCTTCACCCAAATCATCTTATATGCTCTACAAGGATCCCTCCGTCTTCTAACATAGTCCCAAGCAGACTTGACGCTAAACTCCCCCCTTGTTTCAAGCATCCAGTATGGTTTATCGAGCTCCAAACTGGAAACTGGAGGCTTGACATTTTGTATTATGTGGTCAGCTAAGCCCTCAGGTAGTATCTCCCTTATTCTATGTTCATTCCATGCTCCACCTTGTACAACCTCATTCATATTTAGTATTGATTCATCAAAAAAGAAGTCCGGGGGAGTAACGTAATATAGGGCCCCCAAACCTGTCCAATTATCAAACCAAAACATAAAAGATCCCATCCTAGGCTGCCAAGCAATTTGGTGATCAATCTCCTCTCTACACTCCAGCATCTTTCTCCAAATATGAGATCCATATCTCCAAGGCACAACAATTGCATTCATCTTCTTGCAATACTTTTGGCACACAAATGAGCTCCATAGGGAAGGTTTTGTACGAAAGTTCCACCATAATTTACAAAAGAGTTCCTTAGAAACATCATGTAGCGACCTAAAGCCAACCCCACCATCATCATATGGTAGACACAAAGTATCCCACGACGCCCAATGCCTACTGCCTCCCTCAATCGAATTACCCCAAAAGAACCTAGCCATACACTTGTGTATCTTGTTGATCACAAACTTTGGGGCATTGACTGCAGACAACAAGTGAATTGGCATAGATTGAAGTACATGTGATAGCAGAATTGCCCTTCCCTCTATTGATAAAAGTTTACCCTTCCACGACTGCATCTTATCAAGGATCCTATTCATCAATCCTTGATAGTATTCCATCTTTCTCCTTGCAAAAAAAATAGGACATCCCAAGTAAGTAAATGGAAAGTCCTGCCTGCTTATTCCAGTATCCAACTCCACCCTTCTCACTACATCTTCATCCGCCAAATGATGTAAATACATAGCTGATTTTTCCTTGTTTATTAACTGTCCAGATGCTGCCTCATACTCTGCCAGTGTCTTCATGATCAACCTCAATGAGAATTCATCCGCTGAAGCAAAGATAATTGTATCATCTGCATATGCAAGATGATTTATCTTAGGACTCCACTTTGGTAGCCCAAATCCTCGAAAAAGGTACTTTGTGTAAGGAATTCAAGCCCCTTGAAAGTGCCTCAGCTGCAAGAATAAAGAGCGTAGGGGAGAGTGGATCTCCTTGCTTAACCCCTCTTGATGATTTGAAAAAGCCACTTGGTTTCCCATTAATCAACATGAGTACCAATTGTTGGATATTATACCAAACACCCAACCTATAAACATCTCATCGAACCCCATCTTTCTCAGCACCTTAGTTAGATAAAGCCATGATAGTCTATCATAAGACTTAGTCATGTCTAACTTCATAACTACATTAGGTCCATCTCTTGTTCTCAATCGTATATCAGTGATGATCTCCTGAGTCAATAATACACTTTCCACAATGCTCCTACCTCTTACAAAGCCAGCTTGTTCATCAGAGATTAGATTAGGTAATAGAGTGACTAACCTTTCATGTATGACCCTGGAAAACGCTTTGTTGATAAAGTTGCTCAAGCTAATAGGCCTCATATCAGAAAATGTAGCAACATCTTCTTCTTTGGCAACAGAACTAGGTTGGTATGAGTGATAAACCTAGGCAATTCATGTCCATTGAAGAAAGCTTTCACCATTTCCACTACATCATCTTCTATAATGTCCCAACAAGTATGATAAAAGCTCCCATTAAAACCATCAGGGCCTCCTACACTATCACCATTGAGGCCATAGACTGCCTTCTTCACCTCCTCCCTCGTAGGCTGCTTTAACAGGTCTTGGTTCATTGCATCATCAATAAGTCTGGGCACATGATCTATTATCTCAAAATTAGTTGGGACAGTCTCTTCTTTGAATTGAGCTTCAAAAAAACGAACAGCCTCTTCAGCAATTTCAGCAGTATATTCAACCCAATCACCCTCATTATTCTTGATTCTTTTCAGGTGAAGTCTCTTCCTCCTAACATTCACATGATCATGGAAAAACTTGGTATTTCAATCACCATCGTTAAACCAAGTCATTCCTGACTTTTGTTTCCAGAATTTTTCCTCCAATGCAAGGACATTGAATAATTCAGCTTGCACCTTGTGAAGTCTTTCCCTGTTTTCCAACGTAGGGTGAGTTCAAATTGTGACTCATGGATTTTAACCACTTCCTCTAAACTCGCAATCTTCTGAAAAATGTCTCCGAAAGTTGCCCTGCTCCATGTAGTTAAAGCATTCTTCAACCTCTTCATCTTGTGATTAAAGAGTGTATGGATTATCATGAAAATCAGTTGTCCAGTTCTCCCTCACCACAACCTTAAAAGTATCATGTTCTGTCCAGAATTTAAGAAATCTAAAACTCTTCTTGATGCGTCCAGTTTCAGGTTTATATGTCAACAAAAGAGGCATGTGATCAGATCCTATTTTAGTCAAATGAGTAACCTCTAATCCTGGCCATAGTTGCTGAGCCTCCATGTTTGAAAACACACGATCCTACCTCTTAAAGATGCAATCTTCTTTAGCTCTACCATTCCACCAAGTGTAGATGCTCCCCTTGAAGCCCATGTCTGTCAGATTACAAGTGTTCATACGATGCCTAAAGTCATCAACCTCGTTCAATGATACTTGCAATCCACCATATTTCTCCTCTTCATCCCAAATGACATTGAAATCCCCTCCTACTATCCATGGTAAAGTCATATCCCTTGCCATATAGTAAAGAGAGTCCCACAGCTCAATTCTCTCAATGTGATCACATTTAGCATACACAAGTGTTAGCATGAATTCCTTGTGTTCCTCTGTATCATATAGCTTCAAAGATAGTTGTTGTACTTCATTGATTTCTATTGTAACATCAAATTTCCCATCAATAAAAGCCCATATCTTGTTAGATGAATTCACAATGGCCTGTTCTAAACCAATCTGCCTTCTATATTTTTCCAGCTTCTTCGATTGTTGCATTGGCTCCATCAGTCCAATAAAATCAAAATGGTATTGTCTTTGCATTGTTATGAGTCTCTCAAATGCTCTTTGAGTATTTACTGACCTAATATTCCATATGAGTGCATTCATGTCGATTATTGATTTTTGGATAGAGTCCTCCTTGTTTGAACCCCAGATGGAGCTTGTGTGAGTTGAGGGACTTGAGGGATTTCCTTCTTCTTTCGTCCTCTTCCTGCTGATCTCCCTTTCTCTATTTGTCTGGGAGATAAGTCTCCCTAGCTTGCTACATTCATGAAGTTCTGTGCAGATGATTCACTATCTAAATCTTTTCCTTTTCCTTCATGTGCATCCTCCACTTCTTGGTTATTTGCTGGCCTTTGAATCTGATTGTTTGTAGGATTTTTGATCATCTCTTTCTCCTTTGGAACCTGCTCTGTTATAGCTATTTCTATAGGTTGTGTACCAGCCTCTTTTTCCCACACATCAATACTTGCCTTTGCTGGAATATCTTCAATTACCCTTGCCTCATTACCTCCTCCAGGTTCATCCAATAGATCAGGGTTGTTAATACTAGGTGCTGGTATTTGTGGTATAGGTTTATGATTGTTGTTTGGGTCATTAGTGGTTGGTATAGGGGTTGTTTGGATCACTGGATTTTTAGAGCTTGATCCAGTGATCTCCTCACCATTTGCAGTGCCCAAAGGAGACTTTCCATTACCCCTATTGGCCTCACCATTGACACTAATCTCCTCCCCATGAGCATCATCATCATCCTCCATATTTACATTTGTATTATCCTCGAATCCTTCTGAAAGGTCACCCTCATCAGGGTCATCTTCTTCTTGATCAACCCATAGTCTTCCAGTAACTAAATTCACCCTCTTCTTTACCACCTCTTGTTCAGCAATAGCCTCTACATCATTTGATTGACTTGGTATTTCTTGGCATGATTGATTCATAGCAACGTTTGCATTAAAAATTCTAGTCACCCATTGATTTGTAGACTCCTTCCCAGCCTCCTGGACCATGTTTGCTTCCTTTGCTATACTACTCTCCTTAGCTGGTCGATGCACATGTGACCTAGGTGTGAACATAGGAGATGTGGCCTTGAGTTGTTTATCATGTACCTTAGGATTAGTACTATGACTCTTTGCATTGTCCAAATCAATAAGTGCAAGGTGATTGTTACCTTCATCTTCACCATTTATCCCTTCTAAAGCAGCAAACTTGTTAGCAATATGAACCTGTTGATAATCAAACCTCTCTACTGTGACAATTTGATTATTTTCATTGCGTTGAACCTGCTGAACATTGTCAGAATTTACTGGCACTATCTCCTTACCAGTCAGTCCTCGTCCCTCCAATTGTTTTGTTCCATTTTTCTCACGAGTATCCTTGACTTCTTTCCATTGTTCATTAACCTTCCCAATGTCCCAAACAACCTTGACACTTGATAATATCATAATTGGATTCTTTCCATTGTTAACTCCATTAGTCTTGGCACTTTTATTCTCTTGTCTCTCATTGTCAGCATGTTCAACCAACAAGTCAGGATGCAGCCTCCAACATGTATCTTCATTGTGCCCTTGTAATTTACACTCCTTGCAATACTTAGGAATGTATATTGAACCTTCACCCATTCAGTCCTAGTCTGCCCAGTTTTTTCATTCTTGATATCCATCCTCACCTTCTTAGGTAGTTCATCCCTCAAGTCTACTTGCACCTTTACTCTAGCGCAACTTGGCCTAGTCTTGTTGACTGTAGCCATGTCCAAGTGCAATGGCGTACCAACAGCCTGGGCCAAAGAAAACAAGCATTCCTTGACAAAAAAAGTAGGTAACAAGTTTGGGAAAGATATCCAAGCCATCACCTTAGGGGTCTCCTCCCCAGGTTTAAAGTTTGTATCGTATATCAAAGGCCTCATCTGATAGCTATAACCATCCTTAGCTTTTAAATAATATGCAGCCTTTGACGTGAGATTAGCAAAATCTTCTAATAATGTGAGCCTAATTAACACATGACGATCCCTAAACAAACCAATACTACATTCACCCTTGATGCCACATTTAATTGGTAAGATTTTACATACTTCTTGGATGTCAGGCCATCCATAAGAAAATTTTCCAACGACAGCGTACCTTAGCCCTTCAATAATGTTCATCATCTCTACTTCTTCTTCTGTCCATGTGATCATTGGTTGTCCATGAAGGAATTCTAGCGGCTTCATCAAAATATGCTCGACAGCAGAAGTTTTTGAACTCGACGTGTGCATGGGATTATTTAGCGAGGCTGGGGTCAAGATTTTGGTGTAGTCTAATGGCTGGGTATTTTTATTTGTGGTAGGGGGAGATGATGCGATGGTCTTGGAAGGCAGACCAGCCGGAAAACATGGCTGGCCGCCGGCCGGAATGGCCATGAGAACCCTACGCGTGAGAGGCTAGAGAGCGTTTTTTTACTCTGACTCTTGTTTTCTCTTTCTTTTGCTTGTTCTTTTTTTTCATTTCATTTTTTTTCATTCATTTTTTTTCTTTTTCATTTTTTTTCTTCATTTTTCAACTCTTTTTTTTTTCAATAACACTTTCGGGTTCCAAAGAGGGTAATCAAAGAAGAGTAACCGGCTCGAAGGGTTTGCAAAAGCGTTAATAGTGTTTGGGTAGCGAGAATGAAAGCTTTCGTCATCCCAACTGGAGAACAATTGAAAATATATGGAGGATCAAACATAGTACCTTTTGACTGCACCTGCATTGACAGTTGTTTCAGGGACATTTTTCTTCGAGCCCCAAGTACAACGCACTTTTTCGACAGTACTCTGGTTGCAATGCATAGACCTTTCCAATCTGAACCAATTTTCCTTTGGCAATTCCGATTCAATGTTTTATTTCCTTGACCTAACTTCATTGCATTCTGATTCTTGACTCATTATTTCGAAGTCTGACTGTGCTTTGGGATCTTTTGACTGCACCTGCGTTGACAGTTGTTTCAAGGGCATTTTCTTCGGTGTACCCCAAGTACAAACACACTCTTTTGGCAGTACTCTTGTTGCTCGTATGGATCTTTCCAATTTGGAGCCAATTTTCTTTAGCTGTTCCAATCCATTATTTTATTTCCTTAAACCTAACTTCATTTGCATTCTGATTCTTGATTCATTATTTCGAGGTCTGACAGCATTTTAGGATCTGGGCGTGAAGTCCGCAAGCATGTCATGTTATTGAAATCTGCATTTAAACAGAACTAAAAGAAGGGTAAGAAAAGAGACAAGATTAATAAAAGAGACATTCTTGGAAAATGAAATATTAATTTCATTTGATGATTTTTTTTAACAAAGATAGAAGGGTTTACATTAAAACAATAAAGTAAAATATCTGGATCACACCCTGAGATAATCCGGACGCAAAAAGGATAGCAAGACTGGCTACCGAGACTCCCATTTGATGGGGGAACTTTCAGGCCTGGCGACCATTTTTTGGATTTTCTTCTGTCTCGGCAATGGATGTAATGGCCTTTAGTACTGGAAAAAATTCTTCATCTTCACAAATCATTCCGACTACTGGCCCAGTGTGAGAAGGCAGGGGATTGTTTATCATATTAGGGTCTTCTTCATCCCTAAACATTATTGCTTGGACCTCGATGAGGTCTTCCACTTATCTTTTTAGAGTCCAACAATCTTCAGTGTCATGCCTCACTGCTCCTGAGTGGTATTCACATCTAGCATCAGCTCGGTGCGAGGGGGACTCAGGGTTCGGCCGATTTGGGGCCATTGGCTGCAACAGACCTATCATGACCAACTTTTGGAGCAAGGTAGAGTATGATTCACCAATAGGGGTGAACTGATTCTTTATGAAAGGCTCTCTTGGGCAAGGATTGTATTGGGAAACATTTTATTGGGGATTATATGGAGCTTGGTAAGGATGGACATTTATGGGAAGTGGAGCTCGATTTTGGGTATAATGTTGTGGCCGGGAATGCGGCTGAGCGTTCATTACTGCATAGGGGAGGGGGACATAGCATATGCTGCTTCCTGATATGGATAATAGCTATGTGAAGCTCTGGGAAATGGGTCTGGATATTCCCGAGGTCGTCGAGAATTCCTAGGTTCTGAAACCATCATGGCTCCCTCTTCTCTCCCATTTCTATTCATCAAACTCTCCGAACCATTATGAACGGCCTGTGATGTGGCCTTAAATGCAGATTGACTCAAGATTCGGCCCGTTTTCAAACCATTTTCGACCATCTCCCCAATTTTGATAGCTTCAGCGAACGGTCTACCCATAGCAGACATCATGTTCTAGAAATAGTCCGCCTCTTGGACCTGTAGGAAGACTGTAACAATTTCTGCTTCGTCCATTGGAGGCTTTACCCGGGCGGCTTGCTCGCGCCATTTGACAGCATATTCGCGGAAGCTTTCCGCATTTTTCTTTTTCAAATTGGACAAAGAGTTCCTGTCAGGAGCGATGTCCACATTATACTGGAACCGGCGAACAAAGTCTCGGGCCAAATCATCCCACACATACCAATGGGTAATTTCTTGATCCATACCATTCAGAAGCGGTCCCGGTGAGGCTTTCTCCAAAGTAGGCCATTAGCAACTCTTCTTTTCCGCCAGCACCTCTCAATTGGTTACATATCGTTTTAAGTGAGCCATCGGGTCTCCATGCCCGTCATATTTTTCATACTTTGGCGTCTTGAAACCAAATGGTAGGTGCACAGGTTGAAACATGCACAAATTGGAGTAGGATAGACTCTTCTGACCACTCAAACCCTGTATGTTCTTTAAGCTTTGCTCTAGGCTTCTCATCTTCCGAGCCATTTCTTCCTGCTCGGGGTTTCTCATTGTTCTTTGATGACCCATGCGAGACTCACATTGCGAGTGCTGAGGGTATGAGTTTGTCCTGGGCACTGTTGGATATGCCGTAGTGGAGACTGGTGGTGCAACGAACATTGTTGGATGTGCCCTTGAATCTGATGCCTGGGGGTGATCCACAAAAGGCATTTTGGGGCCATTAGGCGGCATTAGAGGGTGGCCACATGGGAAGAGTGGGTTGGGCACAAGGATGTTGGAAAGCCCATCTGAATTGGGGGTCAACTCAGGAAAACCAGGGATTACACTTGGCGGTTTCCTACCGTTAGACCAGGCATCCCACATTTCCAGCATGCGGCGACGCTACACTCTATTTTCTTCAGTAGTTGTTGATTATGGCTATGGAATAGCCGATACCGGGCTATCCTCAGAACCGATGATTGGTAGATTGATTGCAGAGGACATCTCCACCTTTGGATTTTGTGAAGGATGGGAAACCGGACTACCAACAAAATCAACCACCAAAACCTTTGCTTTTTTGCACACCAAACAACCTTGTTAGTTTTGAGACATTTAACATATAGGAAATCGCATGTTGGGATGCAATGCACCTAACAATTAAACGCTTCTACCATGTGTTTGAACGGTTGCGTGTTTCATCCCGGCCTTTAAATGTCCCTTTCCATTTTTGTCTCTCCTTCTTTTTTTGCATATCTCAATTTTCTTTTTCTTTCTCTTTTGCTATTTTCGCTCTTTGTTTTTCTCAGTTATTTTTGTCACACTTCTACTTTTTTTTTGTTGCTCACTCTATTTTTTTCGCTTTCTTTTTCTCTCACTCTTTGTTTTCGTTGTTTTTCGCTTTTTTTCTTTATTTTCCACTCAATTTTCTTTCTCTCCTTCCTTTTCTTGTTTATTTTTTCACTCAATTTGTCTATGGCTATGATCGAATCCGATGGGGATTGCCTACGTATCATGACGGCGCATGAATCAGATCTTGCGTAGTTCGGAAAGATTGATAATGGAGTAAATAAAGCTAACTCTTTTTTGAATTTCGTTTATTTTATTTTTGAATTTTTTAAAGGAAGGCTTTAAAAGAAGAACGAAAATATTTTTGGCTTTTTTTTTTTTTATGTTTTGATTCAAATGTTTGAAAGAAAGACTTCTAAAAGCAAGATTTTTTTTGGATTTTGATTGGATTTTTTTCTTTGAAATTTTTGAAATGAAGACTTCTAAAGAAGAAAGAAAATATTTTGGAATTTGATTTGTTTTTCTTGAAATTTCATGTTTTGTTTTTGTTTTTGAAAGAAAAACTTCAAAAGAAAAAGGAAATATTTTTGAATTTTGTTTCTGATTTTTTTTAAAGAATTTTTGGAAGAAAACACTTCTATTGAAGAAAGAGAATATCTTTTTTTTGGATTTTTTGGGAAAAATACTTCAAGATAAAGAAAAAAGTATTTTGGCTTTTGATTTTTGATTGATGATTTTTTTTGAGATTTTTGAGATAAGGACTTCTTAAAGAAAGAAAATATTTTGGATTTTGGATTTTGGATTTTCGCTTTTTGATTTTTTTTTGTTTTTCTAGTTTCTGGGACAAAAACTTCTAAAAATGGTGGATTTTTTTTTTGAATGATAGACCTCTAAAAATTCCTTTTTTTCTTTTGTTTTGAACTTTGGGAATTTCAAAAGTAAGAAGAAATTATTTTTGTTGAATTTCAATCATTTTTTCATCTATTTGTTTCTTTATTTTAAGAATAAAGAAAATATTTTTGGATTTCGAATGTTGCCTCTACATTTTCAAAAGAGGAATTTTTAAAGAAAGACAAAGATTTTTTTTTTTTTTTGGAATTTTGTTTTCTGGTTTTTTTTTTGGAAAAATATTTCTGAAGGACATGTTTGATTTTGAGTATTAATTGATTTTTATTTATTTTTTTTTTTAAATTTCATATGAAAGACTTTGAAAGAAGAAAAATATTCTCTCTTTTTTGGGTTTAAAAATCCTTTTCTTTCTTCTTATTACTTGGGATTTTCTAAGGAGGAATTTAAAGAAATATATTTTTGGATTTTTTGAAAATTGGGGTCGCGACCGATAAGGTTTGCCTACGTATCCCACACCCGGTGAGAATCAGACCTGCGTAGTTCGGCCAGTTTTGACATAACTAAAGAAAAAAAAATTGACTTATTTTGAAATTCTTTTTCTCCTCATTTCTCCTCATTTTCAATTATTTTGAATTTTTCTTTTCCTTTTTTTCGGAAATTGTTTGGAAGAGTTTCAGGGTATTTTTCAACTATCAGGGTTTTTCAAAACTGGTAAATTTCTATCCTCCCTCACTCTTGGTTTTTCTATTATTTTGCTTTTTTTTTTCTTTAGCCGGTCAACAGCAAACCAAGACAAATAATGCACATATAGCAAGTAGGATGCATCAGGATGGTCTTTTTGTTTCGGGTACACCTGCCCTAGACGGACCCAAACCCTGTATTGAGTCCCCTAAGTTAAAATGCACATGATGCAGATAATCATTCCTATTAGGGATCCGGCATGAAGTTTTGTCATTCTAGGGTTAAACCTTGGATTTTTGTTCTAGACCTGGTTTACCCGAGCGGACAACTCAAGTCGGGGTGGGAGCGACGTACCGGTAGCACAAAAGGCTATCCGGCCTAGTCGACCGAAAACCTCGACTGTTCTCTCATCCCGCTGCACATTTGGGCTGTTAAAGCGTCATTTTTGGGGCTGCTTTACACTGACATCTCAGGGTCGTTTAGAGCTGAAGTTCATAGGAGTTTTTCGGCAGAAATTTGGACTATTTCGGGGCGCAACGCAGCTGCGTTTTTTTTTTTGGCTGAATTTCCAAGAACTTCTGTTGATGATTTGTGATGTTTACATGGCTATTTTAGGTAGAGTTTTAGAGGTTATTTGCTGGAGTTTGTGGAACAAGGGCTGTTCTTCTGTGTGTTGCGGCTGGTAGGTGGAGGAGATGAGTGGGCGGCGGCTTGGTGGTGTTGGGTTCCTACGGCTGAAGGGAGTCCTTTGCTAGGGATATTATATCTTAATTATATAGAGGAGGGTATTAGGGTTGTAATGTGAGGAATTTGGTTGGGCCTGGAATTTTGGGCCCAATTTGAAACAAGAGCAAATTTTATCTTTCAAAAACGGTCATCCTACTACCAGTTGAATTTATTTTGCAAAAAGACTAATTAGCATTTTAACTAATTAATTGGACTAATTGATTAATGTTAATGAATATTTTTGTGACTTTTATATATTAACTTATCAATTAAAAAGTGATTAATTCCTAAAAATGCAAATTAAACCTAAGATGTCATGAAATAAAAATGTGACAATTTTTATGATTTTTTTCTATAATTTAAAGTGTTAAACATGCATGAAATGCAACTAAATAGAGAAAAACTCCTAAAATTCATAAAAATTATTTTTGGTCTATTTTTAGGAGTAATTTTCATGCGGGGCAAAAATTGGGTGTTCACAATACCATCATCAAATGCCGAGTATGCTATCCCTGGCTACGAGAGTACGGCATGATGCCATCAATAAATACAATAACAAAGGAGTTATAACACGGCTGAATACACTGGCAATCAAATACATAGACGCTGCTGGGGCATTGGTCAACTCAAAAGACATCACAGGAACTCAGAACATAACAGGAAAACCCACTTCACTCCACAACTAAACTACACGAGAGGTCCTTCAATACTCATAACTCGAAGCCATATTCTAACTCAATACATAAGTCAAATAATCACCGGATCTTGCCACATCTCCCGCCAATTCATTCTGGTCACAATCAAACAAACTGAATACATCTAACTATCCGACCACACTCACCATGTAGTCATCTAGTCACAAAGATCCATCAATAAGGACACAAACAGACATATAAGTCCCCCAACACATGTGCTCACAAAAATGAAATCTCAACACTCAAGCCACAGACAAAACCCGGCCTCAAGTCCTTCCGACTGGCCCATTATTAACATGTTAAAGACCATATCTCTNCTCCGTACCGATCCGCAAGACTCTACTAAACCTGCTCATGACCGTTGAATCCTATGTAACCTAGTGCTCTGATACCAACTTGTCACGACCCCAAATCCTAACAGGCCGTGATGGCGCCTATCGTGGAACTAGGCTAGCCAACCATCGCATAAATACACACTTAGTTTAATCCAATATCGCAATATCATTTAATATCAGCATAGCAAGTATGAAAATTTCCTAAGTCTTTAAACAAATATAAAATAATCCACTGTCTAAACAATTCCCCCAGGACTGGAGTCAACATGGTCACGAGCATCTAAGAAATAAAACTAACTCTGCTAATGTCATAAACAATGTCTACGAATTAAATTCTAATACTGATAAGGAAGGGAAATGAAGAAGTTGCGGACGCTGGACAACTACCTCGAAATCCCGTAAATGCTGCTGATAACGAGCGAATATGGATACTGCTCCGCACTAGTACCTGGATCTGTACACATAGGTACAAGGAGTAATGATGAGTTCGCCAACTCAGTAGTAATGAAAATAAATCACATTTTTAAGAATAAGAAACACACATCATTATTAAACCAATCCACAAAACAGTAAAATACCATGGTTCAAATAAGTGTATATAAGTTCAAACCAGTTTTCGTAAAATTCTTTAAAACAAGTATCTAGTATTTCTCGGTAAAACTCTCAAAATATCAGTTTGAAAAATGAAGTGAATCATGGTCAAAACTCAATAAAATATCATCATATATCTGCCCCTCGGGCCATAATCATCACTCGTAAATATTCCCTCAGCACCTCACCATCTCTCTGTAACAGTCAATCTAGCACCTCACAATCACTCATGCCTCCCAATCACTCGGCACTCGGCACTCGCACTCAGTAGGTACCTGCGCTCATTGGAGGGTGTGTACAGACTCCGGAGGGGCTCTTTTAGCCGAAGCGCTATAAATAAGCCAAATCATGGCATCAATCACTCTCAGGCACTCGGCCTCTCTCATATCATAACATCCTCACAATGTAGGCTCTCGGCCTCACTCAGGCAGACACTCTCAATATGCCACTCGGGCCATAAATATACCGGGTTCTCGACCCAAAAATAGTATTTCATTTTCAAGAAATAATATCAACATACTCTGAGTGTCAAAACAATTACCAAGAAGGAATGAGTAAAAAATCATAACATATCAAGTGAGGAATATCAGTAAAATAGCCCCCAAGGGGTTAAACAGATCGGCACTAGGCCCCAAACATGGCTTACAGCCCAAATATATCAAAAATATATCAATATTATTAAGCATAAGCTTTAAAAGCGATTTCGCAACTCAATAGTCGCCTAAAAAGGAATATATTTCTAAATTCCCAATTTGTGCACTCCAAAACCGTGAAAGGATGCAAAGTCCGGGGTTTCATACCCTCGGGACAGGATTTAAAGACATTACTTACCTCGAACTAGCCCGAAAAGCTACTCTGCAACACGCCTGCCTCTCGAATCAACTTCCGAGTGCTCCAAATCTACCAAGTTCAGAATTTTATCATCAAATTATGCTAAAGGAATGAATTCCAATTGAAAAATATCGATTTTAAGCACAAAACCCGAAATCAGTCAAAATCCGACCCCCAGGACCGTGTCTTGGAACTCGATAAACTTTATACTGAAATGTTCTTCATCATCTCACGAGTCCGTACATATAAAGAACTCAAAAATTGGAGTTCGTTTCCCCCTCAAATCATCCCTAGAAAGTCTCATAATCTCAAGCCCTAACTCCACCCTTTTCTACTGATTTTTCATGAATTAAACACCGATATTTTTTTCCTTATTCACAAATATTCGAGTTTTAGGGTCCAAAATCCTTACCTCAATGAAGAACAATGATTTCCTCTCTTCAAAATCGCCTCAAAGCTCTTTTCCCGTTCAAAAATGGTGTAAAAGGGTTTAATGGTCGCAGAGTTTTTTTTTTATAATACTGTTCAGGCGTTTTACTGTTCACTGGAGTTACTGTTCACCCGAGTTACTGTTCATGCTGCTGTGACAAAAATGCAACAGCTTTTCTTCTAGTCTAAATTGATCCGTTAACCTTTCGAAATCCACCCAAGGCCCTCGAAAATCTCAACAAATATACCAACACGTCCCGTAACATCATTCGAACTTAGTCGAGCCTTCGAAATAGCAAAATCACATCAAATTCAAGCCTATAAACTTTGAAATTCCTAAATTCCACCAACGACGCCGAAACTATCCAAAACAACTCCGATTGACCTGAAATTTTCCAGACATATCCAAGATGACATTACGAACCTATTCCAACTGTCGAAATTCCATTCTGACCCCGATATCCTATTTTCCAGTGCCGACCGGAAATCGTCAAAAACTAACTTTCGCCAATTCAAGCCTTATTCTACACCGGACATCACAAAAATATTTCGGACACACTCCTAAGTCCCTAATCACCTAAGTAAGCTATTCGAGCCATAAAATCTGCATTCCGAGGTCGTTTACCAATAAGTCAATTATCGGTTGGCTTTTCTAACTCAAAAGCTACTTTTAGAGACTAAGTGTCTTAATTTCTTCTATAATCATTCCAATTCGGAGCCAACCGACTCTAACACATCATAAACAGTATAACCAACCTATGACAAGGCAAAAACTGGAATAATAATGAAATTTCTACGGAACAACCGGCCGGGTCGTTACATTTAGTATCTTTTCCATGTAGTATTTTTTTTTTCCACAAAAATAATAGATCTTCTCCATGATTCTAACAAGCTTCCTTCCATGATATTGAAAAAAATTTCCTTCAATAGAGGTTTCTACTTGAAGTGCAATAAGACATTTCACATTTGAAATTAAATTTAAATGTTTGAATTTTGAAGATAATCATGGAAGATTTTCCTTTCTTGATTTTCTGAATCCTTGCCCTTGATAGCTAGAAGATTCTTCTTTCCATACAATAAGCAAATCAACCCAATATATCTTCAATAGTACTCTCTATAAATAGCATCCGTAGTAAATAATTTCTTCTTCAACTTTATAGTAAATTAAGATTACTATGATCTCCACCAAATACCTGTACAAAAATATAAGATTACCACAAGTAAAATGTTCTTTGATTATTAATGTTGGTTTGTTATCATCAAAATTAATACGTGAAACCTTGAGGCTAACATATCCCTCTTGAAGTACGGTTCCAACAAATTGATGACATGCCATGGATCTTTTCTCACTTGTAGTTAAGAAAAAAATAAAGATGTGAGACCTGCTCTGATACCAATTGAAAGTACAAGGGGGGGGGGGGG
>ML272488.1:1523-20405 GCA_005239495.1 Nicotiana undulata | reverse complement strand
CACTGGGAGGATCAAATTCATGGAATTTTGGCTATTAAGGTTCAGGGAATGTCATTGTGGTTAGATGGTGAATTATGCGGTGCATGATGCTAAATCAGCAAAGGTACGCAGTCGTGTTCTGGTACCTCGTGTGGTAATCGATATGGGGTTCATATATTGGAAACAGGCCTGGCAGAGAATTTCAGGTGTTGGAACTGGGTTCTAAGCTTATGGTATGGATAAAAGAGGATGTCTTCAGATTTGATTAAGCTAATGTATTCAACTGAGTGGTGGTAGCACAGGTAGGTGCACGAAGTGTTAAACAGTGATTTATGGCAAATCCAGAGCAGTTCTTAGCACGTTCGAGGACGAACGCATGTTTAAGTGGGGGAGAATGTAACGATCCGATCGGTCATTTTGAGCTCTAGCGCGTCGTTCGGAGGTTTAAGGACATGAGCAACTTCGTTTCAGGTATTATGACTCGTAGGCGTGGTCGGAGCTGAATTTCAGGAAGTTCGGAGTCAAATTGGAAAGAAAATTCTCATTTTGGAAGCCTTAAGTTGAAAGAATTGACTAAGATTAGAATTTTGAGTAAACGACCTCGGAATCAGAATTTGAAGGTTCCGGAAGGTTTGTATGATGATTTCGGACTTGGGCGTATGTTCGAATCAGGCTTTGGATAACCCGGGAGCGTTTCGACATATATTGTGGAAGTTAGCATTTTAGAAGGAATTTAATAAGTCTGGATTGAAAGGTACTTCAGTGATATAGATGTCCGTTTGGGATTCCGAGTCTGGGAATAGCCCCGTAAGGTGATTCTGGAGTTGGGAGCGCGATCGGAAGTGAATTCGGATGTCCGTAGGTTATTTTGAAGTCATTTGGCTAAAGATAGAAATTTGAAGGTTTTTGACAAAATCCGACCAGAAGTGGAAATTTTGATATCGGGGTCGGAATGTGATTCCGAAAGTTGGAGCAGGTCCGTAATGTTGCGTGCAAAATTTGAGGTTGAATTGTAGAAGTTTCAAGTTCTAAAGTTCATTAAGCTTGAATTGGGGTGTGATTCATGATTTCGACGATGTTTGATGTGATTTGAGGACTCGAGCGAGTTTATATAATGTTTTTGGACATGTTGGTATAATTGGTTAAGGTCCCGAGGGCCTCGGGTGGATTTTGGAAGGTTAACGGAATGAATTTCGTACAAAAGAGTTGCTGATTTTCTGCTGCAACAGCTGGTTTTGGACAGCAATTGGTGTGATCCCAGAGCTGATTTTTTGGACGCATATATATCAAAATCTATAAGGAATCTGAATATTTGCAAAACATAAAAGTTGTAGTCCTTGCATTCTAGTTTCCAGAAAGTTTAACCATTCATGATTTAGACATTTGATCAGAAAGTTATGGTCGACTGATTATGGTTGGTGAAGCAGTTTCGACAGAATTTTGTGATGCATAGAGCCGACTTTAGAAGCTCATATCTCGGAATATATAAAGAGTTATATGGTGTACAACCTATCATATGAAAGATATTTGAGTCTAGTTTCTAAATCTTTAAATCGTTTGTCATTTGGATATTTCTACAAGGAGTAATGGACGTTTTAATAGAACATGTACAATAGGGAAAAATAGTAATAGGATGTACAACCTGCACAGCGCAAGGTACAACTCAATGAAGCACCTGGGCAGATTGTTTTAAAAACGAGTTTTGACCAATTTCTTTCATTTCTTTCATTTGGCTTGGGCGATTTTGGAGAGCTCAAGGAGGGATTTTCACCAAGCAACACTAGGTAAGTGATTTCTTCCTATTTTTGAGTTAAATATGTAATCTTACATGGATTTAGACATGGAAAATTAGTATAAATTTGGGATTTTGAGGAAGACCTAGAAGTTGTAATTTTGGACTTTTACCATGAATTTGACCATGAAAATTAGAGTAAATTGTATATTTGAGTTAGTAAATCTATGGGTAGAATTTATCTTCGAGAAATTTCGGAATCCGGGCACGTGGGCCCGAGGGCATTTTGGTCAACTTTTTGAGCGGAGTTGAGAACTTATATAATTTGAATTGTTACAAGTATTAGAGTGAATTTTTATTGGTTTGCCCGTTATTTGAATAGTTTTGGGGCGTTGTGCATCAATTGGAGTCGTCGGAAGGGCTTGAAAGTCGGTTATGGAATTTCAGAGTGAGATAAGTGTCCTTTCTAACTTTGTGAGGGGGAATTGTCCCCATAGGTGAACTAATTAAATATATGTGCTACTATTTGTAGGGGGATACATACGCACGAGGTGACAGGAGTCTGTGCGTAGCTACTATTATGCTTGTCCGGATAGTTTAGGACCCAAAAGCATATTTTATTTGTCATATCTGTAACCTTATTGAAGAAATTTAAAAATGATTAGATTATTACCGAATTTTACAAATTGTATTAAAGAGAACTTTGTCATTTATTGGTAATTGTTTTTCCTGATATAGTTGGGGTGGACTATTTAGATGTGTATGCGTATGTGTGACCGCTTCGCAATATATATTCCGCGAGCAGAGTGATTCTTTCTACTACTCTCATGGGAGCGGGCCGTACGCCACAGCGGAATAGATGCATCTATGGTTCGAGCCGTTCGACCCTTCGGCAGTGCATATTTTATTATTGTTGGTTCGGGCTGTTCGACCCTCGGCATTTCCTGCGCATGATATATATATATATATATTTATTATATACCATCTGTGACTTGAACTGTTAAATTGTCTTAAAGATGTAAACTGCTAAATGAAATAACCGAAACCGGAGAATTTATAAATTTATGATAACAGTTGTTCTTTCCTGTCATTATTTGTTATTTGATGTTAATACCCATGTTGATATCATTCATCAATTATATTGTATTGACCTCTAGCAAGTGTCAAAGTCGACCTCTCGTCACTACCTTTCTGAGGTTAGGCGGGATACTTACTGAGTACACGTTATTTTCGTACTCATGCTAAACTTGTTGTGCATTTTTATTACACAGGTACATTCATAGCTAGTGGCTCTGCTTGACGCAGTGATGTGGCTGACTTGGGGACTTAGACGAGATGCACCATCCGAAGTCGACCCGCAGCCGATGGAGTCTCCCTCAGATGTATTGTACTTTATTTCTAAATTTCTTGTCCAATTTGTATTTCGGACAAGCATTGTAGTATCTGTATAATTCTTAGAAATTTGCTCATGCACTTGTGAAACCGGGTTCTGGGATGTGTTTGGGATGTCCTTATTAAACGGGATTGTTAATCTACCGTATTTACTTAGCGGATTTTTATTCGTTATTATTATGTAACGAAATGAAAAGTAATGATTTCCAAATATTAAAACAGGAATTCAACTTAACCATTTAATGATTGGCTTGCCTGACAATGGTGTCCGGCGCCATCACGACCCTATGGATTTTGGGTCTTGACATCTTTCCATACCAAAGGAGAAATGTAGTAGGAATATTTTCCCGTAAATAACAACATCTTTGAACTCCTTTTTGAAATAATCCTTTCTTAAAAGTAATTTACCATAAAATAAATATTTTCTTTCCATAGAAAATATATTCTTCTCCTATTATATTGAAAATATTGTTTTCTTGATCTTGGAGAATAATCTCTTTCCATAGTATAGATTGTACTACATCCATAATATATTTTCTTTCCACAGAAAATATATTCTTCCTCAGTCTTGTAGTATCTTTTCCATGTAGTATTTCTCTTCCACAAAAATAATAGATCTTCTCCATGATTCTACCAAATACATGTACAAAAAATAAGATTACCACAAGTAAATGTTCTCTGATTAATAATGTTGGTTTGTTATCATCAAAATTAATACGTGAAACCTTAAGGCTAACATATCCCCCTTGAAGTACGGTTCCAACAAATTGATGACATGCCATGGATCTTTTTCTCACTTGCTGTTAAGCAATAAAAATAAAGATGTGAGACCTGCTCTGATACCAATTGAAAGTACATGGGGGGTGGATTTGTAGCCTTTTTAAATTTATAATCGACTACTCTTCAGATCTAGTCGACATATGCGGAGACAACCTGCACAGAACTGTTAGTCCTTTCGATTTAAACAAGTGTTAATTACAATAAACAGTAAAGGAACAGAATATGAAATGAGAGCGATAAAGTAAATGATACCTGGAATTTTTATACTGGTTCGGAACCAATGTGGTATGCTAATCCAGTCCTCTTGGGTTGCAAGAGTGTTATCTTTTAGAGCTCTTTGTAAATTGAATTGAGTACAACGTTTTTGGTTTTCAGTGATCACCACCAACGTTGACAGGGTTGGTTTTTACTCGCTCACCAACAACGAACAAGAATTGGCTTTCACTCGTTCACCAACAACGACCCTTTGGTTTTCACTCCCTCACCAAATAAACGAACAATGACACAACCTCTCGGACACGCTGGCTCTCCAATATTTTTCTGTCTCTCTTTTCTCTTTTGTGTACACAGTAAATCTAAAAGTGAATTACAATGCTTGTTAATAGTAGAATAAAGAACTTGTAGTTGGGTAGACAATTGTATAGAGAGTTGCGTGCTTTCTTCCTTCATATGGCTTGTATATTTATAGCCCTTTCAACTTGTTCTGGCTATTGCATAACCCAAGAAAATTTGACCGTTACTCATTTACTCGTTTTCATAATTTGCAGCTCCAGCACTTGCATGAATATGGATAGTATGTTGACTTGGCATTCTTTTGAAGATGGATATAGGCATCTTTGCAATATTGATTTCCTTTCCTTGTTTGACTTCTTGTATTTGGACAGATCCCAATTGTCTCCACTTTCCTTTCTTGAATTTGTAAATTCTTCATTGAGTACCAGCATGAGAATCCTTGTGTAGAGGATTCTTTTCATTTTATGATAGTAGAATATTTTTTATTTATTTGCAAGCAATATCTTGGTTGATCTTCTTTAAAAAACTATGCATTTCATAACTACATCTCCACGTGCATCTTCTTTAACCTTCCATATTATTGATTCAATATTCATGAATTTCCATAAGAGGAATAGTCATTCTTTATATTCTCTTTCCATACCAAAGGAGAAATGTAGTAGGAATATTTTCCCGTAAATAATAGCATCTTTGAACTCCTTTCTTGATCTTGAAAAATAATCTTCCATAAAATAAATATTTTCTTTCAATAGAAAATATATTCTTCTCCTATTATATTGAAAATATTCTTTTCTTGATCTTGGAGAATAATATCTTCCCATAGTATAGATTGTACTACATTCATAATATATTTTCTTTCCACATAAATTATATTCTTCCTCAGTCTTGTAGTATCTTTTCCATTTAGTATTTTTCTTCTACAAAAATAATAGATTTTCTCCATGATTCTAGCAAGCTTCCTTCCATGATATTGAAAAATCTTTCCTTCAGTAGAGGTTTATACAAGAAGTGCAGTAAGCCATTTCACATTTGAAATTCAATTCAAATGTTTGAATTTTGAAGGTAATCATGGAATATTTTCCTTTCTTGATTTCCTGAATCCTTGCCCTTGATAGCTAGAAGATTCTTATTTCCATACAATAAGAAAATCATCCCAATATATCTTCAATAGTATTCTCTATAAATAGCATCCGTAGTAAATGCTTTCTTCTTCAACTTTATAGTAAATTAAGAATACTATGATCTCCACCAAATACCTGTACAAAAAATAAGATTACCACAAGTAAATGTTCTTTGATTATAATGTTGGTTTGTTATCATCAAAATTAATACGTGAAACCTTGAGGCTAACACCTCTAACAGATGCCACAAATTCTTCAGCGTACTCAAGAAGGACAACGGACTCCAGTGAAATTTCGAGTGCGTCAATGCCCTGAGAGAATTAAAGGCATACCTGTCCTCGCCCCCGCTACTCGCCAAGGCAGAACCTGACGAGCGTCTCCTAATCTACCTGGCCGTATCCGATATTGCAGTAAGTGCAGTCTTGGTCCGTTAAAATAAAGGTACACAATCTCCAATCTACTACATCAGCAAAACCTTGTTCGACGCTGAAATGAGGTATCCCCACCTCGAAAAACAGGCCCCGACATTAGTCATATCTTCACGAAAGCTTAGACCTTATTTCCAATGACATCCTATCTTAGAGGTCACGACCTTTCCCCTGAGAAGAATACTACATAAAACCCGAGCTGTCGGGTAGATTTGCTAAGTGGGCCATCGATTTAAGCGAACACGATATAACAAATCAGTCGCGAACAACGATAAAGTCGCAAGTACTCACTGACTTCGTCGCCGACTCCAGCGCCAAAATAATGCCTGAGGTCGAGTGGGAAACCTCCAGTACTTCCCTCAAGTTACCCGACCTATGGGTTCTATACACCGATGGCGCCTCCAACGCGTCAGGATATGGACTGGGACTCGTACTCGAGGTCTCGACAGGCGAAGCCATCCGCCAGTCCATACTGTGTCCCGATATGACAACAATGAGGCCGAGTATGAGGCCGTAATTGCAGGGAAAAAACTATCTCTCAAATATGGAGCACAACGATTTATCATCTGATATGACTCACAACTCGTCGTCAACCAAGTCACATGAACTTTCCAAATCAAACAACAAAGGCTGCAAAACTTTTAGGCCGAGATTTTCAAACTACTACCCGAGTTCGACGAATGCCAACTCGACCAAATACCTCGGGCACAAAACATCGAGGCAGATGGACTCACCAAATTAGCAGCGGCTACCAAGAACATAAACGAGAAAGAGAATGTGGTCACTCTTCTCCATTCGTCAATAGACCAAATCGAGGTACGCATTATAAAGATGATTTGGGACTGGCACAACCGTATTATGTCATATTTGCAGGACGGAGTTCTCCCATACGACAAAAAAGAAGCCAAGAAGCTTTGAATATAGGCGGCCAGATACAACATCATCAACTGTAACTTATACAAAAGAACGTTTGGCGGTCCCTTGAAAAAATGCCTAGGACCAAACCAAACAAGGCGCGTCCTCGAAGAAGTACATAAAGGCCATTTTGGAGCCCACACCGGCAATCGAGTCCTTCTCATATGCCTCATACGAGCAGGTTACTAATGGCCCACCATGAAAAAGGAAGTCGCCGACTTCGTTAGAAAGTGCGAACAATGCCAAAAATACGCTCCCATGATTCACCAAGCGGGCGAGCACCTCCACGCAATCACCTCGCCTTGGCCTTTCATCAAATGGGGAATGGACATCATCAGACCTCTTCCAGCGGGACGAGTAATGTAACATTTCTTTTGGTTTTAACTGACTATTTTTCCAAGTGGGTAGAAGCAGGTGCATCTCCCAAATACGCTAACAGGAAGTTATCACATTCATATGCCGCTTCGGCATCCCCAAAGAAATCAGTTGTGATAACAGACCCCAATTCACTAGAAACAAGACCGGCGAATTTTTTGAGAAATGGCACATCTAGAGAATACTCTCCACGCCATATCACCTTGAAGGCAACGGTCAAGCGGAATCCTCCAACAAACAAATATTGAACATCATGAAAAAAAAGCTTGAGGACGCTAAGGGACTGTGGTCGGAACTACTACCAGAAGTTCTATAGGCATACCGCAGCACGCCAAAATTAAGCACAGGAGAAATGCCATATTCACTAGTCTATGGGACTGATGCAGTGATACTAGTCGAAGTCGGTGAACCAAGTTTGAGATACTCTAACGAGAGCGGGCCAAGAAACGATAAGAGCAGAAGGCAAGACCTCGACTAAGCCGACGAGCGGAGAGACATGGCCTACATAAGAATGATAGCTCAAAAACAGCAAGCAGAACGGTACTGCAACAAAAACACCAAAGTCAGGCCACTCAAGGTCGGGGATTATGTACTCAAAGCCAAAACACAAGAGAGCAAAGACCCACGGGAAGGCAAACTGGGAACCGATTGGACGGCCTATACAAGATCACGGGGATGGCAAACAAAGGGTCATTTCAACTAGAAAAAATGGAGGGAAAACTACTGCCAAACAATTGGAACGTCGATTATACTTCAACTTCTGAAGATGGACGTCTCCCAAGTCGTACTCTTTTTCCCTCACCCGAGTTTTGCCCCAATTGGGTTTTCTTGGGGAGGTTTTTAATGAGGCGACGAAGAGGGCATCTCGAAGTTTCAGTGTTAAGTTCATCGCCCGGCCTATCGACTACTTCTCCAGACCGAGAAATGAAGGAACTCGATAGACTGGACTTCTCGAATGTATGTACAAGTTGAGCAGAAAAATGTAATATTCTCCAATGAATGAATAAACAAAGCAATAAACGATATTCTTGCATAAATCCACCAAGTTTACACATCACACCAACACAGAAAGTCCGCATTCGACATCGTTCGAATCGACTCATGATTCGACCTCGTTCGAATTATTTCTCATGTCCGCATTCGACATCTTTCGAATCGACTCACAATTCAACCTCGTTCGAATTAACTAACATTCGACCTCGTTCAAATTATTTCTCAAGTACGCATTCGACATCGTTCGAATCGACTCATGTTCGACCTCGTTCGAATTAACTTACATTCGACCTCGATCAAATATGTTAATGGCCGATGGTGTTCGGACCAACGAAAAGTCATGGACTCATACAGAGGGAGACATTCATAGAAAAGAAAAAGAGACGAAAATACACAACAAAAAGTAAATTGTTCCATTCAAAACATTCCATTCCAAAAGCATCTTACAAAGGGCTTGAAACACGCCCTCCCCCCTCCCCCCCAAAAACAACTAGTACAAAGACTTCACACCACATCGTCCCAGCCATCACCAACGTCGTCGGCATACTCATCATCATACCAAGGATTGGAGGCAAGCCCGTCTAAGGCATCTTCATCATTGTCCATACCGGGCGTACCAGGGTCATAACCATAGGCATCATGAGCTGCACGTGACTTGACACGAACATCCTCGAACTCTGCCTCAGAAACCTTTCCGGCCTTAATCAGAGCCCTGTATATGTCAAGTTGGGCATCAATGTGAACCCACCTTTCTTACAACTCCCGTGACACACTGGGATCGACAGAAGTATGATCAGTGGATGGTTAGGCCTAGTGTTGCGCCTTCTCGGATATTAGGACAGCAACCTGCTCGTTCAGGTCAGACAGGTCAGCCTCCAAATCCCCCATCTTCTCTTCAAACTCGCTTCCTTAAGCGCCGAAGTTTCTACCTCACTAGCTCGCTCGGACCTGCAAACACGGAGGGTACCCCCTAGTGCAGCCGCCTCTGCCACGGCAGTCATTCTGGCTCTCTCAACCTGATCAAACTCTTCAATTCTGGCAGTCAACTCGCCCCTTAAACTGATGGCCCTGTCTTTACTCTGTTCGATCTTGACCCGCAAGGACGCCACCTAGGCATATGAAGATCAACATTTTCGGCCATCGCTCCCTTGATCACCTCGAGCTCGTCTTCTATAGCTCACAACGTCCCCTCAAGCACGCTGCATCTGCCGATAGTCCTCACGAGCTCACCGTCTTTCTCCCTCAGCTCCTCGTCTTTCTGTTTCAGCTCATCACGAAGCGTCTGAAACTGACCGCCCCTCGCCAAGTATGTTGACCAACCTTTGGTGCTTAGGACGGTATTCCCTGTACTTGGGCTCCATCTTCTTGTAGAAGGGAGCCATTATTTTTTCCCACCGATCACGCTCAATCTTCAAGATGAGAGTCTGTAGATAAAAGGAGATGGATCAGCAGAGGCAGACAACATGAAACAAAAAAATAGACAAATTTAAAATGAGAAAGGAGAATTTACTCGCAGGGCCATGCCGGAGATGCCCAGTGATAAGTCCGCGTCCTTAAGCGTCTGCAGCGTCCAGTTTTCAGAATCCGTGCACAAAGGAGCGAAGGCCGGAACCACTCGTCCCGAATTGACCAAAAGGTTATAGTTTACGGGGATGACAATGTTCCGGTTGGGCCCCTCGGTTCTTATCTCTACTCGAGTGAACCTCTCTTCAAGGCCTACACCTCCTCGGGGTCGATCTCAGAGCGTGGCCCATCATCTTCTATAAGGATGGTTTTGTCTCCCCCGTCCGCAGATGACGAGCCAACCTCTGTCACCCGTGTACGTTCCTCCCCCACGGCGGCCCCCTTGACCTTTAACAGCCGCTCTACCACGTCAACCTCCGGCGCGGGATCCTCCTCAATGATCAGCGGATGCACTGACTCCACGCCTCGCACGACCGGTCCTTCGGGCGTGGCAACAGACGTGATGACCTAGACAATCTCTAGTCTCCGCCTCTTTAATGGAGACACCTTCTCGCCATGAGAGGACTCGTCGATCAGGTGTGTGACTGGGTGTGCCGAGTCCTCCTCCGACATAACGGCTGCCAGTGGGCTGGAATCAACCAATGACATGGCCCAGAATGACCACTCTTTATGGACTCCTCCAGAACAAACTACATCCCCGCCGAGGCGACTGCCTGATGGAATGTAGGTACAAGAGCCTTCGCCTTTTTGGAAGCCCGTCAACCTGACGCAAAAAGGAAGCCGAGTCAATAAACAACAGCTAGAAACGACAAACTACAACAGGGGAAAAATGGTTGCAAGGCTGAAAGCTAACTTACCAGTCGAAGGATTGAGCCCGAACCTCTTGTTGAAGGATGCCCAATCACGGATGCCCACATTGTGAGGCAGGACGCGAGCTACCCAGTCATCAATGTCGGGGACCAAAGAAGGTGGACGCCTCTCAACTGAAAGTGTAAATACATGAACGAGTCAAAAACACACACACAAAAAAGAGGTAAATCAACATACTACAGATGGTAAAAGATTCTTACGATTGAAGTTTGACTGCTCAGGGAGCCCGCTTGGGTTCGCCACTATGTGCTCGGTCCTGATAAAGAAATAGCTACACTAGAACCGACAGTTTGCTTTGTCGTCCATCCCTGCTACCAACCCTTTAGTCCCGCGGTGGCGAAGATGAATCATCGTGGCCCTGTAAAACTCGGCGAGAAGAGGTGCAGTAGGTGACGGATGGAGACCTCGCAGCCGGCCAACTCCGCGAACTTCGCCAACATCAGAAATTTTTTGTAAAGGTAAGGGGAGAGCTGCGCCGGGCAGACGTTGTAGAAACGGCAGAACTCTTCCGCTAATAGAGGAAGAGGAAGAGAGTATCCCACCAAGAACGGGTAGGCATAGAATGCGCAATACCCGGGCCGGTGGACTTGTATCACGTCGTCCCCCGCCAGAACGATATCAATAAGGGCGTGGATGTGGAATTTAGACCGGAGGGAGGAGATTTGCTTCGACCCCATATCAGACAATACCAGCTCAGGGTCAGGGATGGGCTCTTTTGAGAAGTTGTTCCTAGACGTCGGATTACGTGGAACGAACTCCTACATGGTGGGGAAGCTCTCATCTTCCACAACCGCGGGTCCTCCGCCATTGAAGGGCATAACCACCGATAACGGGGTAGCGTCAGAAACTATCTCAGAATTGGAAGTCGAATTGTTCATTTTCTGATGGTCTGTATGCGGTGGAGCCGGAAAAGGGAAGGTGTTGACGATGGAAGAATAACTGAAGAAGAAGATGATGAAGAAGAAGAAGAAGAAGAAACAAGGTGCAAAGATAAAAGTTAGGGAATGTGAAAGTATCAATTGGAATTTTCCCCCTCTATTTATAAGCAATTGTGGCACCCCAATAAGTGCAAATAACCATGAGTGGCCCAAGAACCGAAGCGGCAGGGGCCCGAGAAACGATGTTGTGCATTGGGAAGACGCGCAATGATGACGCACGTGGCCATGATGTCATCCTCCACCTGCCCAGCTGGCCACGACCTTTGGAACTACATGTCACTCCATCAACGGCGACTTGCTCTGCTCGACCATCGTGCCGGAATTTCTCCCGAATGGCTGCAGAAAGAATCCGCTCACCAAGGTCGTCCAATAAGGCGACCTCAAAAGCGGGGTGACTAACTGTATAGGTCGAAATCAGGCTATGTTTAGCCTATGCAAATGGAACGAGGTTGAGTAGGGTCAAGTGGCGAGGAGTCGCTAAGAGATATACCAATGCCTAGATCGAGTAGAGACGAGTGGTAGTAACGGTTAAAATAGTCTTGGAATTGCGAAAAGGTATATTCTGTTGAATATTCCTTCAATTGTACTTTTTAGGGTTTCTTAGAAATATTCCTTATAAATAGGAAGATATAGGGAACAAAGAGGGGATCTTCACTTTTCTGATAAGAACATCTTGTAAAAGGTTGACTATCAAGAAGATATAAAAAGCGTGTCTTGTCTCCTCTGTTTGATTCCATTGTTCAATCTATCTTTTTTACTCACAAGATCCAAGGACACTTTGTCCATCTTTGTAGTTTATTGTCACACGTTGTTGTCAGAAGAAGGAATCATCCAACTCCTTCAACATTTGGGTGACAAATTTCTTCTTATTACATTTAATGTCATTTGCTACATTTATTGCATGTTTTTACCTTCATATTCATTGACAACCATTAAAAATTTACTCTATATTTATTAATCTGGACACGACCCCATACAACCGAAATATTCGAGCAGCAGATCTAGGATTTATTATATTTAACTAGGATTTGCCAATTACCTTCTTACTTAATCAGTTAAACAAAAAGGCTTAAAACTTTTTGGTCAAACACCGTTTAGTTCAGAATATTAAAATGTGATTTACAAATATTTGAAATATTAAAAAAAATATGTCATAAGATAATTGTGAAATTTTCTTTATAAATGCATGAATAATTTTGCGTTAATTGATGAACGATATTCTTATAATTTTGCGAAAAATGAGTATTTAAACTCACACCCGCACCCGCAAAAAATTAAATTTCTTTTAGTTTAACCCGCCCCGCACCCGCATATGTATAAACCCACACCGCCCTGCATATGTTTAAACCCGCTCCGATCCGTCCCATTGCCATCCCTAACTGGGCTCTTCTATTTATAGCGAGTAGTGACTTTTTGTACTGAATGCTGAAATGACTTCTGCAGTTATCAGCATGCAGAACCTTAACTTTTCATATCTTATTATCGGAAACAGTCTCTCTACCTCTATAAGATAAGGATAAGATTTGCGTACACACTACCCTCCCCAGACACCACTTGTAAAATTACACTGGACATAAAATTGAGAACTTGGCCGTGAATAACAAACATACTAAACCAAGAGATCAACCAAGAATGACAATATCTGTTGCTCCACATTCCTACCTGATATTCATTATGGTATTTTATATGTTTTATTTAGTTTTTAAATAAGGGCCTCAAATTGCTCAAAGTATAACCTTATTAAGTGACCAAAGGTGGTCCTAGTGAAAGCTGGCATCTCTATTACTACCTTTCTCCTATCCAACTTTGTGTGGTCTTGGAGATAGTGGTTCCTTTTTCTTTTTTATTTATTAATGTACATTCTTATATTTTTAAAATTTATTTAGCTTTCTTGTGGTATTCTAAGAGTGGGAACTTTTTCTCCTCACTATCTTCCAGGAATGTGATTCTGACGTTCAAATATTTGCTGTTTCTACAAATCTTACCTGCATACAATTTCAAAGTATCATCATTTATCTTTTTAAGTTGAGGGTCTAGCGAAAATAATCTTTCTAATTCTTAAGGGTAGGATTAAGGTTAGTGCACACCTCTCCCAGACCTTATTTGTCGAACTCCACTGAGTTTGTTGTTATATAGTACAATTTTAAAGTAACTTGTATTTACAGTTTCACCGGAAATCACGGAAAAAATAGAAGCAAAGATGGTTTTCTCCGGTGGTGAAGAAGTTCAGGCTACATTTCAACAAAATTATGATAGACAGAGCGAATTAAAAGCATTTGATGACACAAAAGCTGGTGTCAAAGGGGTTGTTGATGCAGGAATTACTAAAGTACCCCGGATGTTCATTCATCCACAAGAAAGCATACATAACTCCTCAAACTCCACTAAGAACAATTTCATTTTTCCATTAATAGATCTTGAAGGCATTGATCATCCAACTAAGCATAAGGAAATTGTCGATAAAGTTCGAGATGCATCAGAGACATGGGGATTTTTTCAAGTGGTCAATCATGGAATTCCATTACCTATCCTTGAAGAAATGTTACAAGGAGCACGACGATTTTTCGAGCAAGATATCGAGATTAAGAAACGATATTATACTCGAGATAATACAAAAAAAGTGGCACATGTTAGCAATTTTGATTTGTATAGCAAATCTGTTCCAGCAGCAAGCTGGAGAGACTCACTTTATTGTGTTATGGCTCCTAATCCTCCTGATCCAGAGGAACTACCAGTAGCATGCAGGTATGTTCTAACATGAATCAGAACGAAAATATTCTTTCACAAAAGACCAACCAAATTTTCTTGCTTTTTAATAGTTATGGTGGGTATGAGGAGGGTAGACGTAGGCCAAAGAAGTATCGGGAAGAGATGATTAGGTAGGACATAGCGTAGTTGGAGCTTACTGAGGATAAGGGTAGAAGATTAGTAGATAGTCGAGCGTGTCCATTTTTCTTTCTTAGTCCGGCAGCATTAGTGTTAGTATGGTTTCGTTTTATTCTTAGATACTACTACCCATACTCTGCTCTATCGGGATAGGGGTAAGGTCTGTGTACGCAGTACCCTCCCCAGACCCCACTTTGTGGGACTTTACTGGGTAGTTGTTGTTGTTGTTGATACTACTACCCATTGTTTGATTGCTATCTTTGCATCGGCTTTCTTAATATTTTGCGTTCGTTTTATTCTGAGATTGCTATTACTATCTATTGTTTGATTGCTTTCTTTGCCTCAGTTTTCTTAATATCTTGAGTTATTACTACTTGTCGATGCTACTCCTTCTCTTCTTTTATTCAGCCGAGGGTCTATCGGAAACAATTTCTCTGCCTTTTCAGGATAGGGAGGCTGCATACATCGCACCCTCTCCAAACCTTACTTGCGGGAATACAATGCGTTTGTTGTTGAGGCAGATCTTAGATTTAAACTTTATGAGTTGAAATTTGAGATTTATCCCAGTCCATTTGATTTAATAGGTTCCAAGGCTATTGTTTGTACTTATTTAGTAGTAGATTTATTAACACGTATATAGGGCATGAACAAAAATGGCTGAATTCGCTGAATCCATAGAAGGTGTATTCAATCCACCCCTGATGTTCAAATGTAACAAAAATCAAGAATACATCATTACAAAGTATTAGCATCTGATGTGCTGTCATTGCCGCTACTTTATTTTAACAGCGCAGTCCGCTCTGGACCTACACCCTCCCAAGTTTAAAACTAGTGATATTGTCCGCTCTACGCTTGGATCGTCACGGGTTTAAAACGCGTTACTAGGGTCTAAGGCTTGTTAACTTATATACCCAGAATCCCTCTTGTATTTTTGCCGATGTGGGACTCTGTTTTAAGTTTGGGGTGTTACATTTATGTTAAAATATGAATTTTGGTGGACAATATGGAAAATAACAACTTTTTACAGGAAGCCAAGTTGCTGAAAACTAATTGAGTAGACTAATTTGTATCAATGTTTTATAATTTTTTTGCAGGGAGATTTTAATGGATTTCTCTAAACATATGATGAAATTAGGTGACTCATTACTCGAATTATTGTCCGAGGGTCTGGGTCTCAATTCTTGGCATCTTAAAGATATGAACGTCGCTGAGGGGCTATCCATTGGACACCATTACTATCCAGCATGTCCTCAGCCGGAACTGACTATAGGCACCAGAAAGCATTCGGACTGTGTTTTCATGACAGTGCTTCTGCAAGATGATATAGGAGGTCTACAAGTTCTTCACCAAAATCAGTGGATTGATGTTCCTCCTACACCTGGTGCTCTTGTGGTGAATATTGGAGATATGCTACAGGTTAGAATTTTTCGCTAACAATACTAAAGCTTTTAGATGAAACGGTCACATAATTCAATACATGTCACATTGTGTTGGTACTGAGACAAAATGTGCTTAACTTTTGATCTTTTTTTCAGCTCATATCAAATGACAAGTACCTAAGTGTTGAGCATAGAGTATTGTCAAATAAAGTTGGACCAAGAATATCAGTACCAAGCTTCTTCAGCACAGGTGCATTTCCCTCTTCCAAGATTTACGGACCAATTAAGGAATTGTTATCAGAATGTAATCCGCCAAAGTATCGTGCAACCACAGTGAAGGAATATACAGACTACTTCCGCAGTAAAGGCTTTGATGGAACTTCTGCTTTGATGCATTGCAAGATCCTATCCTAGAAATGGAGAAATTTAGTCGAATGAATATCAAAGTTGAGACTTGAACTCATGATGATGTACAATTAACAAATAAAATATAATGTAACTAAATTTCCATAGATGTTGCCAAATGCCTTGCTAATTGTTTGTTGGAATTCTTTTTAGTGATCTATTCAAGCTAGAAGGTTTACAAACAATTAAACCTTTGAAAATATCATCAATTATAGTAAACTAGAGATATTTCTTATCAACCTTCCATGTTATATGCTTTTTAATCATGCTAATTGCCTATATTCTTGTAGCTTTTAAACAAAAATTTCATTTCTTGGTTTTAACAAAGGATGCTGGAGTTCATCTATTTCTTTTCTAGATTCAGTTCAACATGTATTTTGGTTAGCAAGGGGGGCGGGGACAGGGTTGGTATTTTGGTTGATAAGGACCTACGAGATTTAGTGGTAGAGGTTAGGAGAGTGAGCGACAGGCTGATGAGTATTCAGTTCAGGGGCGGATGTAGCATATACTCGGCGGGCTCAATTGAACCCATAACTTTTGGCGTGGCGTAAAAATTTATATGTAAAAATTCATTAAAATTGCAAAAATAGTAGATATGAACTTATAACTTTAAAAATATAATGAGTTCAATGCTAAAAAATTTCAAAGTTGAATCCATAAGGTTTAAATCCTGGATCCGCCTCTGATTAAGTTAGTTGTTGGTGGATTTGCTTTGAACATAATCAGTGCGTAAACACCCCACGCAGGCGTGGATGAGGAAGTCAAGAGGCGTTTTTGGAAGGATTTGGATGAGATGGTCACACTGAGAAGCTTTTTATTGGAGGAGATTTCAACGGCCACATGGGAGCGTCATCTAGGGTCTATGACGATGTACATGATGGTTTCGGCTTTAGAGATAGAAATAAAGGGAGAACTTCACTGCTAGATCTTGCTAGAGCGTTCGATTTGGTGATAGCAACTCGAATTTTTCGAAGAAGATGAAACTATTGGTCACATTCCGAGCTCGGTGGCCAGGACCCAGATTGACTATCTTCTCTGCAGGAGGTCTGATAAAGGTCTTTGCACGGTTTGCAAGGTCATCCAGAGTGAGAACCTCGCGACCCTTCATAGGCTCCTGGTTATGGAGCTTGAGATCACGAGGAAGAAGAGGAAGAGGGCGGTGTATGACCAACCTAGGATCAAGTGAGGAGATTTGACTGAAGACAAAGCGTAGGAGTTGGGGGTGAAGTTTTTTACTATGGGAGCTCGGAGGAGTAATGGGGATGCGAGCCTGATGTGGACTACGACGGTGCAGTGCATTAAGGAAGCCGCCAGAAAGGTCCTAGGGGTCTCGAAGGGTTATAATGGTGGTCGCAACGGAGACTGATGGTGGAACGGAGAGGTCCAAAGAAAGGTGAACACAAGAAAGCGGCGTATTTGAAGCATTGACGAGGAGGAGTAAATGTCGAATAAGGAGCAGTAGAAGTTGGCTAGGAAGGAGGCAAAGTTAGCGGTAACCCTCGCCTAAGACTGTAGCATTTAGTTGTTTATATGAAGAACCTGAAGGGAAAGGCGGGGATAAGAGGCTGTTTAGGCTAGCCAAGATGAGAGAGAGAAAGGTCCTTGACTTGGACCAAGTGAAGCGCATCAAGGACGAAGAAAGTAGAGTTTTCTTGGATGATGCGCATATCCGTCGGAGATGGTAGACTTACTTCCATAGTCTCTTGAACGAGGATGGGAACAGAGACATTGTACTGGGTGATTTGGGATCCTCCGAGAGCCATTGTGTCACGACCCGAAATCCCACCTTCAGGCCGTGATGGCGTCTAACGTTGTACCCGCTAGACAAGCCAACGTTTGAGTTAATTTACTAACTTTCTTTACTTAAGCCATTTAAACGTGAAACAATGAACATAAACAATTAATAATAGTGCGGAAGCTGCGAGTCTACATATTAATAAGATAGTTGCCACAAAATTTACGTACATAATCCCCCAGAATTGGTGTCACAAAATCTCACGTACTGTCTAAGATTACTACAACAAAAGTCTGAAATGAACAATACAACTGTGTGTGATACCAAGATAAGACAGAAACGAAAAGATAGAAGGTGACGCCAAGATCCACGAACGCCTGCGGAACTACCTCGGTGTCACCCGTATGGACTGAAGGATACTCCCTCTAACGATGTCCGCTGGGTCCGGCTGTGTGATCTGCACAACATAAAGAAGTGCAGGTGTAGCATCAGTACAACTAACCCCATGTACTGAGTAAGTGTCGAGCCTAACCTCGGCGAAGTGGTGACGAGGCTAGGCACGACAACAACAATTTACCTGTACAGTTCTATAATATGTACCAGAGAAAATAGCAAGAAATAAGCAGTTAAGCATGGTAATACGGGGACAAGTAATGGGGGGTAACAAGTGAGAATCAAATATGAATAACTGAACAAACAACAATATGAAAGAAACAAGTCAGCAGGAAATAATAACTCAAACAAGAATGTACACGGCATCACCCTTCGTGCTTTTACTCTTGTCCTCACAATGCACAGTATAAATGAAAGCAATAATAATCATGGCACGGCATCACCCTTCGTGCTTTTACTCTATTCCTCACTATGCAATGTATAAAAGAAAGCAGTATAAATCATGGCACGGCATCACCCTTCGTGATTTTACTCTCTTCCTCACTATGCAATGTACAAATGAAAGTAATAATAATCATGGCACG